>PVJA010005546.1:0-47721 GCA_004027025.1 Myocastor coypus
AAAAAAAAAGCGTAAAGAAAAATCTCAAATTTCAGCAATTAGAAATAGAAAGATGAAATTACTACAGGTCCCATGGAAATTCATGACATCATTAATAAATATTTTGAAAATCTTTACTTTCATAGAATTGAAGACACAGAAGAAATAGACATATTCCTGGGCAGGTACAAATTACCAAAACTGAAATCAAGATATAAAATCCCTAATCTATTATCAGCCAATGAAATTGAAAGTATAATAAAAAACTTACCAACAAAGAAAAGCCCAGGTCCTGGTGGATTAACAACTGAATCTTTCAAGAAATTTCTAGAAAATTTAATCCCAATTCTTCCAAAACTGCAATGAAATTGAAAATGAAGCAATACTCTCAAAATCATTCCTAGAGGCAAATATTATACTGATATCAAAACTGGGGAAAGGTTCAACCAAAAAAGAGAATTACAGGCCAATCTTCCTCATAAGCAAAGATGCAAAAAAGAAAAAAATGTCCTCAGTAAAATACTAACAAATAGAATACAGCAAATCATCAAGAAGATCATACACCATGACCAGGTAGGATTCATCCTAGGGATACAAGGGTGTTTCAACATATGTAAATCTATAAATATAATACACTATATCAATAGAGCCAAAACAAAAAAACACTTGATCATCTCAATGATGCAGAAAAGGCTTTTGACAAAGTTCAACACTAACACATAATCAAAGTCCTACAGAAAATTGGAATAGATGACCTATACCTCAACCTGATAAAAACCACCTATAACAAACCAATGGCCAACATAACTCTATCAAATCAGATATAAGACAAGGTTGTCCTCTGTTACCACTTCTATTCGATATAGTTCTGGAATCATTCACTATAGCCATTAGATAAGACAGATAGAAATAAAAGAAATAAGAACAGGTAAAGAAGTTGAACTATTATTGTTTGCAGATGACATAATATTTTACTTGGAAAACTCAAAAAACCTTCACCTAGAAGTGCCAACAGTTATAAAAATAATTCAGTAGTATAGCAGGATATCAAATCAATACCCTGAAATCAATAGCATTCCTCTACACAGATAACAAACACACTGAGAGAGAAATTAGAGAAACAATACCCTTCATAATAGCATCCAAAAAAACCCCAACAAGATAGTAATTAATCTAACAAGGGAAGTAAAAGACTATACAATGAAAATTACAATACTGAGAAAAAAGAAATCAAAGAGGATTTCAGAAAATGAAGATATCCCTTGCTCTTGAATAAGAAGAGCCAGAGCCAGACAGATAGCTCAACAGACTAAAGCACCTGCTTAGGCAGAGCACAGTAGCTGAGGTTCAATCCCTAGAGTTCTGTACCAGCCCTGCTCCTGGGGCACACTAAAACAGCAATTGAGACTGGGTGTGGTAGTGCCCACCTGTAATCCCAGCACTTGGGAGGCTGAAAACTGGAGACTCACCACGAGTCCAATCTATGTAGTGAGACCCTGTAGATCCTGTAGACACTGTGCTAAATACATACAACGATGAACCAACATTGAGAAAATGACCATACTCCCAAGTCTTCATGTGGATTTAATGTGATCCCTATCAAAATATCATCAACATACCTCACAAAGGTATGACACAATATCATTAAAATTTATTTGGAACCAGAAAAGATAGAATAGCAAAGGCAGTCACGAGCAACAAAAGTAAACCAGGGGACAAAATAATCTCTGACTTGAAATTATTCTATGAAGTTACTGTGATATAGCATGATACTGGTAAGAAAACAGACCCAAGGATCAATGGAACACACTAGCAGATGTACATACAACTACAAACGCACTCAGCCATCTTATCTTTGACAAAGGGACCAAATATGTTCATTAGAAGAAAGACAGATTCTTTAACAAATGTTGCTGGAAACACTGGCTCTTCACGTGTAGAAAAATAAAACTAAACCCAGGTCTTCACTCCACTGAAGTCAAAATGGATTAAAAATTTAAATATTAAAGAAGAAACACTAAATCTCCTGAAACAGAAGTAAGTGGATACCTTCCAGACCTTGAGCTAGGCATATAGTTCATAAACAAAACAGTTTAGTTATACTTCTTAGTAGAAGCAATACAAGTGGCAAATAAATACAGGAAAAAAATGTTCCACAGAACTAGCCATTTGAGAAATGCAATTTAAAATAACACTCAGATATCATCTCACTCCAGAAAGAATAGCTATCATAAAGAAATCAACTAATAACAAATGTTGAAAGGACTGTGGGAGAAAAGGAACTCTTCTATACTGCCAGCAGGGATGCAAACTGGGATAACCACTATGGAAATCATTGTGGAGGCTCCTCAAAATCTAGAACTAGAAATCGGATTCAATCCATCTCCTCCCCATCTGGGTATTTTGCCAAAAGAACTGAAAGCATCATACCCTATGCACATTCATGTTTATAGCAGCACAATTTGTCATAGCCAAATCTTGGAAACAACCAAAATACCTGTCACTTGAAGAATGGATGGAAACAATGTGGTATTTTCATACAATGGAGTATTACTCAGCTATAAAGAAAGACAAACTTGAAGTCTTTATAGGTAAGTGGATGCAACTAGAGGCTACCCTCATAAGTGAAATAAAACAGACCCACATGTGTAAATATTGTATTGTCTCCCTAGAGGAAGAACCTGAAAGAAGAAATAAAACCTGAAACATACAATAGATACAGTGAAATAAAAAGCTGAATTTAAGAATTAAACAACAAAGATGAGAGAAAGGAGAAAAGACAGGAAAAAGAGAAGGGGGAAAACATGCAAGTATACATAAAAGGTGGTCGAAATGATTGCACTAATAATTTCCATCAGTTTTTTTTTTTTTTTTTTTGTATTTAGTACAGGGTCTTACTATGTAGATCAGACTTATAGTGATTTGTCTGTGTTCAGCCTCCCAAGAGCTAGGATTACAGGCGTGTGACACCATGCCTAATCTCAGTCACAGCAGGGCTGGCACAGCATGCTGGGGATCAAACTGTGTCTGCCAAAGCAGGCACTTCAATCTGCTGAGCTATTTGGCCAGCCCTCCATCAGCTGTTTGAAAATAGCAGTTAATCCATAGAATTCTCACCTTGACTCACTCTCTATGCTGATACGTGTGATTTATGTAACTATATGGAGGACTGCAGTGTGCAATACAGAAATCATGCATGCATACTTCTAAGGTTGGTCTTCCAGATGTGCACTGTTTCTAATGTCTTATCAATGACCATCCTTCTTTTGTTAAAATATTTTTAAAAATAAATAAAAACAAAGACAAGAAAAAGTAAGGTTTCTTGAAAGCAAGCAACAACATTCAATTATTTGTCCAGTCTTTCATGATTGTATCTGTTAATCTGAGCAACATATTTGATTATAAATATAGATAATAGAACAACCACTGTTAATTAGCTATTCCTGTTTTGAAAATCTGCAACATATATACTGTATCTGATCCTGTTTCTGTCTTTCTCTCTGCTATTTTTTTTTGCTTTTATTTTTACTCTTCAAAATAACATAAAATTAAATTAAAGCATACCAGTCAAAGGGGAAAATGTTTATTTAGCTCACAGTCTGCAGAAGTTTCAGTTCATACTCAACTGGCTCCAGCAGGAGGCGCTGCAGCTGGGGGGAATCGCAGGAGGAGGATAGACAGTTCATGGCAAGAGGTGAAGCAGCAAGGCAGCAAAGAAGAAGGCCAGCAGCAGTGAGCGGCAGCAGCAGCGGCCACACATCACAGAAGCAACCCTCTTTCTGCCCTTCAGGTTGTATCCAGGCTGCCCTCCCTAAGGGGAGCATTACCACCCTTAATCTCAGCACCATACTTCCAGCGCATCTCAGAATCACGTCCTTCATCCCAGCATCACACACTCTAGGTGCACCCACCTTCAGAAAGCCCCACCTATGGCTGCACAAGGCTTTGGGAGGATGTCTAAATGCAAGTCATAACAGCAGGCTGATGAGACAATGGACATCAACGTCAATATGTGGAATCCCTTACTGTTCTTTCTCAGGGTTCCATAGACGTCAACCCACACACCCATTCAAGTACTTCATTCCCAGCATAAGCATTATACAGAATAACTCTAGTGAGGGTGAATAGATGCACCTTTGAATGCAGTCAGACTTCCATCAGCAGCATCCAATACCTGAAGTTATCAATCTTACATATAGAGTTGCGGTTTTTTGATTTATTTAATATTAAACTTGGAAACTAGAACTCCCTCCCCCTCCAGTTGCAAAGATTTACAACACATCACCTTAGAGAACATAGCCACCACCAGCCTGCCCTGGGTTCCACGACACATCCTTTTCTGCAAGCCCTTTGCCAGCCACTTGGGAAGCACGTTAGATAAGCCTGGAGGCTGCTCTGCGGGACCCCTCCTGCCTTTGCCTGTGTGAAGGTGAGCCAGGTGTCCCCTGCTGTTCTGCACTGCCCCTCCCTTGAGGTCCATCTCTTTCTGCATTGTTGTTTGCATATCAGTCCTTCCCAGGAGTTTTGTGAATTCCTAAACTCAGCACTACCTTTTCCCATTTCTGTGTGTACGACATCATGTGTGCTACACAGATGTCCCCGTCCATTCGAGGAGCAGAACCGACCCTGAGCAGACCAAAGGGTTTTGGCTAAGTCCTGGCTGGTGTCTTGTGCAGAGCACAAATGGTGTTATTTTGGCTCGTTGTGCTTCTGCTGGCCTAGAGTAAACAAAGATCTTGTTCATCCCAATAAACTACTTAATTAAGAAGAGTTGTTGAAATGTCAATAAATATTCAAAAGGGAGCCTTTCTGGAGATAATTTGAAATTCAAATTATCTGGCTGTGATAAATGAGAGCTGATGGTAGGGATATTATTAGTCATTCATCCGAATGTGCTTATTAGTCCCATAGCAGTACTTAGCACCATGTAGAGAAAGGAAAGGACAGGGAGTAAGGTCCTGGAGAAGCTCACCCAGACTCCCAGCTGGCAGAGAGGGAAATCGGCTTCTGAGCTCTGACCCAGGCAATCACACATCTTCTGGAAGTCAAATGGAGACCCTTAGGCTCTCAGGACAGGGAATGGAAAGATGTGGAGTAGCCACGTCCCCTGGTAAGGGCAGCAACTGTTAGGACCGGTGTCAGCTGACATGCACCTCCAGTCCCCAGGTCTCCTGTCAGTTATTCTCACCTAAATTGTAAGCCAAATTCCAATCCAGGAGCCCTTTAAGGGAAAAAAAAGTGTCTGTAGTCTTTATGATTGAGATTCCAATTTTTCCACTGTCCCATGCATTATATTCTATTAATGACTTTGCGAATTTCTTTGTTTTGTTTTCCAGTTCTAGGAATGAAATCCAGGAGCTCAAACATGCTAAGCATATGATACATGGCTGAGCTGAATCCACAGCCCTTGTACTGTTGATTCTTGGTCCATTGGGGCAAGAACAAAGAGAGAATGATTAGGTAGCTACGACCTGATGTCTAGCAAAGCCCTTCCGTGTTCTCTCCTGATCTGCATTTTTTACTGAAGGTGCGTGAAGCCTCAAAAAAAGCTGCTTAAGTTGCCTAAAATATTTAACAAGTCAAGATAACTTTGGGATTATGTAAGCTTCTGGTTATATTTCTCTAAAGCTAAAGAATAGGGCTTCCTTTTTCATACATTTGCAAATAATTTCTGCCCATGAATGAGTACAGGGCTATAAAGAGAGCCAATATCTTGGCCCTAGCCCTTCAAGGTTAGTGAGGACTCAGGACAGAACAGAACCTGTGCTGTAACATCCTATAACTCAGTGGTGTTCCAAATTTTTTGTTCAAGGACATTAAGGGACCACAGAGGAAAGGGATTAAAGAAATATAGTGTGCCTAAGGAGAGTCACCTAAAGAGAAAACATTCTCTCAACCTTTCACAGAGAGCAAACTGGTCAAGCAATGGCCATGACTCATCCAGACACCTGACACTGACAATAGTTCTAAAAAGCAGTTCTACAAAGTACATGGTTCCAAAGTAAATCCCAAGAGTATTTGACTGACTTTGGGAGATACAAAAACTACATGTTTTGTTATACAGGTCTTGCTTTAACTTGCCCTTAACCACCCAGCAGAAAAGTTTAAACATGATGCATGAAAGATAAAGGTAGTTTAGTACGCTGAGCTGTAAAAGGCTCTAATCACCAACTTCCAATATTGCCAGTTTTGCCAGTAACCCACTGCAATTATGGAACATTTGACTATGTATATAGAACTACCTTCTCTTAGATCAAAGAGAAGAAATCTATTGTACTAACAATCATTAGGAAATTTATCATGTCTACACCGTGTGCTCTGTATAACTACAATGAGGAGAACAATATGCATTGTATCAGTTATTGGAAATGTACTACTAACGTGTTTTGAAACTGTCACATTGTAATTTCTTATTAAAAGTAATAATAAAATTAAAAAACAAAGAAACAAAAAAGCTCACCATTTATAATTTTATATTTAGTTAATTGTGATATTTATTCTTAAATAAATATATAAGCTTAAGGGCCAATTTTTTCCCAACTCCAATTGCATTAACACACAAACCTAGACATAACTACAGTACCCACAGTCATACCCCAATTTTTAAGGCTCATCATCGTTTAGTGAAATCCCTTTCTAAGGGAAAGGAATTGCGTTTGATCTATTCTCTTAACCTTAGAATATGAACACACTGTCGGTGAGTCTCAGCAGACTGCACTCCAGCATATTCACACCTGCACAAGCTGTTCTTGGAATGTCTAATCCCCCTGGCGCTCCTCCTACTTTTGCTCTTGCTTGACTCCTACCCTTCTTTCTAATATTTAATATTCTCATTTTAACTATCCTATCATACCTTATTTATTACTTATTTATTTTGTACCAGAGATCAAACTCAGGACCTCGCACTTGCCAGGTAGATGCTTAGGCTGCTGAGCTATGCCCCTGTTGCTATCTTGTCTTTTTAAAAATACTAATATTTTACATTCCACATATGAGAGTAATACTCACCTCTTCAATACTTTTGCTTTCTTAGTGTTATAATTTTTGGATCCTTTTGATCCAATTTTGGCTCAGTATTGTGTGTGTGTGTGTGTGTGTGTGTGTGTGTGTGTGTGTAAATTTAGTAATTTTGTCTACAATATCCAATGTATTGGGCTAGGCATTTGCATAGTTCTAGCAATGCTCTGGAATTCAGTGGGATCCCTTTCACTATCATCTTTTTCATTACTAATCTGACTGCATCTTCTCTCTTCTCATCGGTTTAATGAAGGTTTCGCCACCTAGTTTACCTTTTCAAAGAGTTGTTTCATTCATTCTTTCTGTCCTTCCTTCAGTTTGCATATCATTAATTTTTATCCCACTCAACATCACTATTTCTTGTCTCCTTTCATTTTGAGTGTGGCTGCTTGTTTGTTCTGACCAGTTGAGATGTGTGGTTAGTTTATTTATTTGAAATTTCTTTTTTTTTTAATTTTATTTACTTATTTTTTTATTGTTTCAGAACCTTTGTTTGTTTATTCACTCATTTTTATGGCCGGCTCAGCCCGCCCCGAGGGCAGGGCTGGCTCAGCATGTGGTGCCGGGGATCGAACCGCGGTCCCTGAAGCCACCCAAGCTTTCCCAAGCAGGCGCTTTAGACCACTGAGCCATCCCGCCGGGCCCCTGAAATTTCTCAGATGTATAAGGTGTAGGTGCTCATAAGCCTCCTTCTGGGTACTGCCTTTGCTGTCTCCCACAGATTTCCTTTGTCACCTTCCCAAACTCACTTGACCAGAGGAGGCTTTGAATCCACCCACCCACTTCTTGAACAGCTCAATGATATTTAAAAAAAATTGATTTTTTTCAGGCTCCATGCACTTGTGTAGTTTCTATGACTTTTCTTTCTGTTGCTTCCTAGTTTCATTTGGTATTTGATGGGTTATCTGAAATTATTTCAATTTTTTGAACTTATTTCATTTAGCTACTTTCACCCTCTTTAATTTGTGTATTATTATAATCATTCTTTTTAATTATGTGGTGTTTCCTTCACTTAAATATCGTTGGCATCAGTTAACTGCAGAAATACCAGTTTTTGAAGAAGCCGTGTTGCCATGATTTTCCATAACTGTGAAGTCTTCACATGGAGATTTAGGTGCTCACTGGGATGGTTTTATTTTCCCTTTTATGTGTGGGCCTTCCTGCAAGACCATCTTCTCCTGACAGCATGCCCTGGGGGTGGAGTCTGTTATGTGGTATAGAGTTTAGCTCCAAATGGATTTGCTGTGTATTCTCCTTATAGCTGCTTTGTGATTAGTCACTAACTGACACAAAACCTACTACGTCAAAGCCTGAGTGATTTGAATGCTCTGTAAACCTTACAAGGATATGGTCCACCTGCACTTCTTTGAGGTGCACCTTCAGCAGTGCAATATGTAGGGACCAAAGGTATTTGCTTCTCTATTTTCAGCACACTGTGGTCTGAAAGGTTATGGTTTTGCCCTACAGTGGAGCCCTTAATAAGCATGGTATCTGCTGAAGTGTTTCTCTGTTTTTATTATGAGGGTGTGTCCAGAAAGAGTGCATCAGTGCTTACATGGGTCACTCATTGGTTGGGGCTTCTATTCCTATTGTTTAGGCAGAAGTATCCAGACAGGATGGAGCCAGAATACACATTTGGTAAAGAAAGGTGCTATTTTTCTCAGTTGGGTTGGGGACAACACAGTTCCAGCATGCACTGCAGCACTGCCCAGAGTGAGGACAACAGTATCAGGAGTATCCTTACATGTAAATAAATCTGGTATAGCCATTCAACAAGAGCCAGCACAAAACCACATGGCCAACCACCCCAAGAAAACAAAGGGGTTCCCTAAAATGTTAAAGATTAAGGTCACAAAGCATGACAAACCAAGAGTAAAACAGAGAAAGAGTAATGGAAGTGATGCATAAGAGAGAGGAAAAATAGATCAAGAAAGACAAGAATAAATAAAAACACTGAGCATTTATTTTATTTTGAAGAATAAAAAAATTAAAAGAATTAAAATTGCAAGAGAAAAGATAAATGAATGGAGATGTGATCAATGAAGGAAAAGCGGTGAAAAAGGGAATGGAACCAAAACCCTAACGAGAAAGTCTCCTAAGGCCCAGTCAGGCCGGGGGCCCTCTGCACCTCTGGCCGTTCCGCGGATTCTCCGTGTGGTGCCTGCTGTGCACAGCCCACACTGAGTGGCGATGGCTGTGTCCTGTACTATAGCTCACACAGGCAATGCGGCATCGGTCCCAGCCCCACTGCAGGACGGGTACAGTGGCACACAGGCCAGAGACACACAGTCCTCCGGCTTCCCGTGCCTGGATGCCCCGCAGTGCAGTTTGCGGTCCCACCCTCCTCTCTGAGAGCTCCTAGGTCTACGGAGTAACAGCGTCTATGTGTAGACCCCAGGCTTGTGCTTCTCGCGCCTGCGCCTTGGTGACCATGTGCTGCTCTGCACCAGCTGCCCCTTAACCTTGCTGAGTCTCCATAGTACGCCTTTGGGGCCTGGCAAATGGCCTACTGCCCACATCCCAGAGGCCGGGGAGCAGTCGAGCTGCTCCACTCTGTTTTTTACCTTCACTTTGAGCCACTCATATGAGTGTATAGAAATGCAATAGGTGTTTCTGCTTTACTCTCGTGGCCTGCGGGTTCTGTCATCTACAAACAGAGACAGTATGTCAGTTTCTTTTCTTGTTGTTGAGACAAAAAAATCCAACACAAGGTTCAAGAGGGAGAAGTTTATTTAGCTCACAATTTATAGAGGTTTCACTCTGTAATAGGTTGGTCCAAGGCAGGGTGACACATGACCAAGAGGTAACAGTTTCATATGGCAGACGATAGCAAGAACAAGAGGGAGAAACAAGACTCTGTGTCCCTTTCATGGGACGCAGTCTCTCTGGCCTAGTTTGGGTGTAGCCCTCACATCCTTAACCCCAGCCAGCCCTGTGCTGGGCCAATCAGTGGACTGACTTCCTCATCACATAATCCTAATCTCAGCATGACACACTATAAATTCAGCCACATACACAGAAGCCCTATGACCACATGAGGGTTTTGGGAACTGTTCAGACCCAAACCGTTGCCGAAAGCTTGACTTCTTTCTTAATGTGGGTGTCCTTTTTTTTTTTCTTTTTTCCTCTTGTGCAATCATTCTGCCTAAAAGCATTGTATAGTACTGAGCAGAAATGGTAAGAAAAGATATCTCTGATTTGCTCTTGTCTTAAAGGGAAAGTACCTGAATCCTTCACTATTAAATTAGGTGCCAGCTGCGAGGTTTTATAGATTTTTTTATTTTCAGGTTGAGAACACTTTCTTTATTTCCGTTTTGTTGGGTGTGGGACTTTTCATTTCTGTTATAATCATGAGTGTGAGATTTTTATTTTCTTTAGCATACTGAGATGCTCATATAGATTTTGTTCTTATTCAATTGATATGATATATCAAATTCATTTATTTTTTGGAGGTTTACTGTCTTGGATTTCTGAGATAAATCCTCCTTGACCACAGTCCATAGTTCTTTTATATATTGCTGGAATTTTATTACACATTTATATCATAAAAATACTGGTTTTCTCATGATACCTTTGGTTTTGGTATTAAGGTAACAATAGAATTGTAAAATAATTTACAGAAGTGTTTATACTTAATATTACATTTCCTTTAAATACCAGTAATTGCAAGCACAATCTTAGCCTTGGCTTTTCTTCATATTGGTGAAATTATTACTTCAGTTTCTTTGTTTCTTGTAGATTTATTGAGACTATTTCCTCCTAAGTCAATTTTCTTTAAAAAAATGTATCCATTTCATCCAAGGTATCTGACTGCTTGCTCTGTGATTGTTTATGGTTTTACTGTGCATGTTTTTGTATTTTAAGGTCAGTACTTGAGTCTCCTACTTCATTTCTGATTCTAATAGTTTAATTATTCATTTCCCTTGGTAAACTTGCCAAAAGCTTTCAGTAATCTTTTCAATAAGCCAGTTTTTGTCATATTGATTTGGCATATTCAGACTTAATTCTGACTATTAGATATAACCAACTTTATTGAAGTTATTAGTTCCTAGAGACAGATTCAGAGTACAATTTTATGCCTTATAAGTCTCCAAAAGTGATCTTTTAAAACATGGATTTGCCTCAAAAGCAAGACATTGTCTTTCAAAAGTCTCAGGTTTATTTAAGTTCACATTTACTCATCATTTAAGGAAATAACACTTTTTTTTTCTAGGACAACATTGCATATAGAAGAGTAACCCAAAGCAATGAATCCTGCAAAAAATAGTTTTCCTTCTACTGAGAGTTTTCTTTTTTGAAAAGAGGAAAATTCACAACCAGTGGTAACTTCTGCTTATTTGGGTCTATACAACAGTTCCATTTTTAAGCAGTAGTACTGAATAGTTTCACTTGATTTATTTTAAAATATATAATTTGAGGGTTAGGGATATAGCTCAGCAGCACAAATGTCTGCCTGCCAGGTGCAAGGTCCCAAGGTTATTCCTCTGTAAAATGCTATATATATATATATATATATATATATATATATATATATATATATATTTACTTTAGAGCTTACTGCTCAACATTTCTTCTTTTTTACAATTCTCATTTAAATTTAACTTGTCAGTTTGTTATGAACATACAAAGACAACAAACTTTGAAAACATTGTATTTACTAAGTTTCTGGCAATAGCTTTATGTAGCAAGATACAGCATACCAGGCCTGCCACTCAACTTGTGTGTAAGTCTCAGCTTCAATATGAAGCTCTTTAAAACAAAAACTCAAAACCTGCTTTTTACATGCTAAATATCTTGGCAAATGGGCCACTTTGGGCTGAGCTAGCTCAGCGGTCTAAAGTGCCTGCTTAGGAAAGCTTAGACAACCTCAGGGACCAGAGTTCAATCCCCGGCACCACATGCTGTGCCACCCCATCCCCCAGGGCAGGCTGAGCTGGCCATAAAAACATCTTGGCAGGAGTGTCATTATCATGGCAATGAATTTAAGGCAGTACAAATCAAAGTTCACAACAGCTAAACATTGCAGCCTGAACAACGTTCATACAAAAAAATAAAGTAATTATCATTGGTTACATAAAATGTTCCTGACTGGTTAAAACTTAACACTATAAAACATGCATTTTAGAAATAGGGTTTAAATTAATATTTTCAAATCCTTACTTTGTAAGTAAGCATACTGCAATTATTTCCCCCTTGTATACTCTTTATTTACCTTAGGAAGGAGCTTTCAGGGAGGAGGCAGGGGTGGCTTGCTATCTCTTTAGCTAGCAGAATAGTGAACCTTTGGTCCTCACATCTCCTACTGCTGTGGACACAGGAGTCATGCTTCCTGGGGAGGTCAGAGCTGGTGACAAGCCCTCTTACCCTTTATTGAGGTTGGTGACATCTGTGGACTTTGTCATCTGCTGCTTTGAGTGAAG
Source organism: Myocastor coypus (assembly GCA_004027025.1). Taxonomy (NCBI): domain Eukaryota; kingdom Metazoa; phylum Chordata; class Mammalia; order Rodentia; family Myocastoridae; genus Myocastor; species Myocastor coypus. The sequence continues at coordinate 12,417 of PVJA010005546.1, forward strand.
CAAAGAAATAGCCCTTTGCAGCCCGAGAAAGCCCCAGAGCTCTGTTTATACCTCCATGTCAATAAAAACTGAATGTTTTTCTAGCCTGAGAATGTATTATGTCATTTGAAGTAATTTTTGAGCATACTTCCACTTTGGAGCAGAATTGTTTCATATAGACACTGGTACGTTTTGAACTTAATAGCTAAAGATTCAGCTTTTCTTCAAAGGGAACCAGTGATGGCTGGAAACATGAACAGAGGGTCTGTAAGTGAAGCTGTTGGTGACAGCTACTGCCAGATGCTAATTGGAGGGAAAGGGTCATTATTAACTCGATGTAGCAGACTGGAAAACTTTACTGTGCTAAATCTATAATAGAGAAGATGAGAATTATCTGAGGAGAAAGCTTATTTGAAGCTTAAAGCTGGAATCTGACTTTAACTAAAAAAAGCTAGGCTCGTGACAATTTATTTCTGGTTTCAGGTTATCTAAAGCAGTAGTCCATAAATTCTTGTCTTTTAAAGCCAGAAAGTAAATAGCTCAGTATTTTAAAGCCACAGAGTCTCGCCACATACATTTCACTTCACCACTGTAGTGTGAAGGCAGCCATAGAAGATGTACAAGTTAGGATGACTCTGTTCAGTAGAACTTTATTGTCAAACAAGGCCAAAGGCAGGATGGCTCTCTGCACTCCTGCAGGGGAACAGGTGACCCAGGGAAATACAAAAATGAGTACTCTGATTTGGTCTTAGGTGGTACTTTTCTAATTCTTCTAAAATTACATCTCCCTAAACCATAAACAAATACAAAATTCTTCTAGGAGTATTTTCTGTTCCATCCTTGAATTCTGTTTCTGTTGTGGTCCTGAATCTTTTCTGTTTTTTAAAAATGTATTTGTTACAGTGTCCCACTCTGCACCTCAGACTCATGGTGATTGTCCTGCTTTCTGCCTCCCCAGAGCTGGGATTACAGATGTGTGCTACCATGGCCGGTCTTGGTGGCCAGCTGAGCGTGCCTTGGGGCAGGTCGGTGTGGCCTGTGGTGTCAGAGACCAGGGATTAAATGCCAGTTCCTGAACTCAGTCGCTTAATCCCCTGAGCTATCTCACCAGCCCCTTCTGAATCAATTGAGAAGCTCAGCAAAGTTTTGATTCCCTGTCCTTTGGGATCATTCACTAATGGGATTAACAAAAGGAGTACTCATCCCAGCAAAGCTGACCATCAACAGCCAATGATTTCAACCAAACTCTTAAAGTTCAGGATATCTGAAGAATGAGATCAAATTGTCCAGAAAGCCAAGAAATGACTGCAAGTCTCACCAAGAAGCTATCAGTTCCCCAGTCTCCACATTCCCTAGAGTTCTGCTGCCATCTCCCCAACTCTGTTCACTGTGTCTTTTATCACCAGGGTAAACCAAGGAAATGAACAACCAAAGCAGAGAGTATTCACAAGGATCTTCAATAAAGAAATGGGAAAAACATTACCCATGAAGACCTAGCCACCTGGAGAGGGAGGATGTAGCCTAAACACAATGCCGAATTCTGACATTGGGGCCCCATCTGTAAATCAGCTTTCTGTTTGTTCACCACAAAATAAAAGATTTCTGATAAAATCACAGAAACATATTGGGACCTTTTATTGAACCCTGAGATTCATAGGAAAAACCTTAGTTAGAAGAGAACACACAGGATAGCTGCTAACAACACACCTTGAGAAAACTACCCTAAAACCTAGCAAGAGAGGATCACTCTTGGAAAGACAACCACCAGTGTGGGGCAAAAAGTAACCAAATTATCAAAACATAAAAGTTAGCATTACAAATAAGTAATTTGTATGATGGACAAAAGCTTTACTATTCTTGACAGCTCAAAGAAAGTGTAGAATATACAAGTCAAGGAGAGAAAGATACATCTAGGACATCACCAGATAACACCAGTGAAAGTTGCTATATATAAATGTAATAGTAATGGTTTGCTTGCTTTAAATGTTAGTTATCTACATATCTCAGTTAAAAGGCATATTGGATTTATTTATTTATCTGTATTTTAGGACAGGATCTACAGGGTCTACAGGGTCTCACTCCATAGATCAGACTCATAGTGATTCTCCTGCTTTTAGCCTCTCAAGTGCTGGGATTATAGGCATGCACCATCACACCCAGTCTCAATCACCTCTCAGTGCACCCCCCCTGCCAGTGATCAAACCCTGGCTGCTGTGCTCTGCCTAAGCAGGAGCTTTAGTCTGCTGAGCTATTAGGCCAGTGCTTCCTCTGATATTTAATAATGGTGACATAGAAAATGTTTTAAAAATGGCACCTACATTAACTCCTTACCAAATTAAGCTACATAATTTGTCTGACCAATGCAGAATGACAACATAGAGCCAAAAAGCTGGTAAAAAGAGCCTTCAAAAGTACTAAAATAAAGACTTTTATATTTCATGCATTCTTCATAGTCTATCTATGGAATTGGCAGTTGTACTTTTCTACTACTTTTAATAAGAAATAACAATATGACGGTTTCAAAACACATTAGTAGTACATTTCCAATAATTGATACAATGTATATTGTTGTCCTCTTAGTAGTTATTTAGAGCATAGGATGCAGATATGATAATTTTTCTAATCATTATTGATACACAAATTTCTTCTCATTGAACTAAGAGAAAGCAGTTCTATACATAATCCAATATTCCATAATTGTAGTGGGTTATTGGCAGAACTGGCAATGTCAGAGCTGTTGATTTAAGCCTTTTACAGCTCAACATACTAATCTAGTTTTACTTTTTATGCCTCATGGTTAAACTTTTCTGCTGGGTGGTTAAGGCCAAGTTAAAGTAAGACCTGTATAACAGAACATGTAACTTTTGTATCTTCCAAAGTCATTCAAACCCCCTTAGGATTTACCTTGAAACTATGTACAGTGTTGTAGAACTGTTGTCAGTGTCAGCCATCTAGATAAGTCATGGACATTGCTTGACCGGTTTGCTCTCTGTGAAAGCCTGAGAGAATATTTTCTCTCTGGGTGACTCTCCTTAGGCACACTATTTATAACAAATCCCTTTCTTCTGTGGTCCCATAATCTCCTTGAACAGAAAATTTGGGAAACCACTGACTTATAGGATATTACAGCACAGATTCTCTTATGTCTTGAGTCCTCACTGACCATGAAAGGTTAGGGTCAACATATTGGCTCTCCTTGTAGCCCTACTTTTTCTCTAATTTTTGGTCTGTAAATCTGTGTTCTTAACCCTCCAGAAGAGGAGCTTAGTGATACTATTAATCTATGATATGGGTACTTGAGCTTAGCATCATTGTCTTTCTGAATAACAAACATCTTATACTTGGAATTAGTATTTTTCCAACAATCATTGATATTCTAATTAATCTCTATAGAATGTGATAAAAGCAGTTACACAATTTTATACAGAAATTTAAAATCTAAGCATATACAAAGTTGTAGCTAGACAATCTTATGGCATTTTTCCTTGTCTCTTGTTGTCTCTTACTGTGCTTTTCTGTTTTCTTGTAAAACCACCATTTGCTGAGAAAGAATATAGCAATAACTGATACATTAGAAGCAGCATGTATCTAAAAGACCAGAATGACAGCCATTCCAAGCACAGTTTTAGTGTTAACCATTGCTATTCTCAGTGTGAAAAACCTGTTGGAGGTTCTTAAGACCATTGCTTAATGCATCCTGTGTATATAAGTGCATGGTTTTCCTCTTACTATGTTTCCTATTTTTTTTGCTTACAGTCTCTTCATTGGTTAACCCTTACATTCTTGATTTCCATTCAGCTGTGTTATGTCTTTCCATTTTTATTTCTTCTGTTAAGGTCTTATACTAGGGAGACTATAGTATATTTACACATGTAGGTCTGGTTTATTTCACTTATGAGTATATGTTCAAGATACATCCAGTTATATATGAAGTATCCTAGTTTCTCATTCTTTATAGCTGAGTAATATTCCATTATATAAAAATATCACATATTTTTCAACCATTCTTCAGATGATGGGTATTTTGGTTGTATCCATGATTTGGTTATTAGAAATCGTGCTGCTATGAACATAGGTGGACAAACATCACTATGGTATGATGTTTTCAGTTCTTCTGGGAAAATTCCCAGTAGCAGGATAGCTGGATTGAATGGAATTTCTAGTCCCCACACTGCTTTACATAATGGTTGCACCAATCTGCATTCCCACCCGAAGTGGACAAGAGCTTCTTTATCACCACAGCCTCCAACATTTGTTGTTGGTTGATTTTTTTTATGATAACCATTCTTTCTGGGATGAGATGGTATTTAAGTGTTGTTTGAATTTGCATTTCACAAATGGCTAGTGATGTGGAGCATTTCTTCATGTATTTATAGGCTTCTTGAATTTCTTTCTCTAAGAAGTGTGTGTTCATCTCAGATGCCCATTTCTGGATTGGGTCTTTCAGTTTTGGGGCAATGTTTTTTTTAGTTCTTTATAAATTCTAGGTAGAAGATCTTTGTCTGACTCCTTATTAGTTAAAACCCTTTCAAAATTTGTGAGTTGTCTTTTCACTCTGTTAGTAATTTCTTTTGATGTGCAAAAGCTTCTCATCCAGAGAAGGTCCCAGTTGTTGATTTTTTCAAGTGTTAAACATGCATTTTGATTTTTGTTCACGAACTGTTTGCCTATCCTGACATTATCAAGATTTCCTCCAGCTTTCTCTTCCAGGAGATTTAATGTTTCTCTTTTAATATTTAGATTTTTGGGCTTTCGGCTAGGAGGAAGCTAAGGTGCAACTTTCTTCGGTCGTCCCGAATCCGGGTTCATCCGACACCAGCTACCTCCAGCATGCTGCCCAAGTTCAACCCCAACGAGATCAAAGTCATGTACCTGAGGTGCACTGGTGGTGAAGTTGGCGCCACGTCTGCCCTGGCTCCCAAGATCGGTCCCTTGGGTCTGTCTCCAAAAAAAGTGGGAGATGACATCGCCAAGGCAACTGGTGACTGGAAGGGTCTGCGGATTACAGTGAAACTGACCATTCAGAACAGACAGGCTCAGATTAAGGTGGTGCCTTCTGCCTCTGCCCTGGTCATCAAAGCCCTCAAGGAGCCGCCAAGAGACAGAAAGAAGCAGAAAAACATTAAACACAGTGGAAACATCACATTTGATGAGATTGTCAACATTTGCCCGACAGATGCAGCACCGGTCTTTAGCCAGAGAACTTTCTGGAACCATTAAAGAGATCCTGGGGACTGCCCAGTCTGTGGGCTGCAATGTGGACAGCCGGCACCCTCATGACATCATAGATGACATCAACAATGGTGTTGTGGAGTGCCCAGCTAGTTAAGGAGCATAAGAAGGTACCATCAATAAAAAGATGATCTGACAACCAAAAAAAAAAAATAATAATAATAATAATATTTAGATTTTTAATCCATTGTGACTTTAGTTTAGTGCATGGTGATAGACCTGGGTCAAGTTTTAGTTTTTGGCAGGTAGAGAGCCAATTTTTCCAGCATCATTTGTTAAAGAGTCTATCTTCCTTCCAGTAAACATGTTTGGCTCCATTGTGAATGATAAGGTGGCTGAGTGTGTTTGTATTTGTTTCTGCATCTTCTAATCTGCTCCATTGATCTTCAGATCTATTTTTTGCCAATGCCATGCTGATTTTATCACTGTAGCTTTGTAGTATAACTTTAGGTCAGGAATTGCAATGCCTCCTGCCTTTTCTTTGTTGCCCAGGATTGTCTTTGCTATTCTAGGTCTTTTCTGATTCCAAATAAATTTTAGGAATGATTTTTCCCGGTCTGTGATGTATGTTAATGATATTTTGATAGGGATTGCATTAAATCTGTATGACAATTTAAGGAGTATGACTGTCTTCACAATATTGGTTCTTCTTGTCCCAGAGCAGGGAATATCTTTCCATTTTCTGAAATCCTATAGGATCTCTTTTTTTCAGAGTACTGTAGTTTTCATTGAATAGATCTTTTACTTCTTTAGTTAGGTTAATTCCTAAGTATTTCATTTTCTTGGTGCTATTGTACAGGGTATTGTTTCTCAAAATTTCTCTCTCAGTGTGTTTGTTATCTGTGTAGAGCAATGATATTGACTTTTGTGTGTTGACTTTGTGTTCTTCTATGCTACTGAACTAGTGTATTAATTCTAGTAGCTTCTTGGTGAAGTTTTTGGGTCTTCCAAGTAGACTATCATGTAATCTGTAAATAATAATAGTTTAACTTCTTCCATACTTATTTTTATTCTTTTTATTTTTCTCTTTCATATAATGGCTGTAGCTAATGATTTCAGAACTATATTGAATAGGAGTGACAATACAGGACATCCTTGTCTTATGCCAAATATGAGAGTAACAGACTTCAGTTTTTCCCTATTCAGAATTATGTTAGCTGTTGGACTATCATAGATAGCTTTTGTCAAATTGAGGTGGAGGTCATCTATTCTAATTTTCAGTAGTACTTTGAACATGAATCAGTGTTAGACTTTGTCAAAAGCCTTTTCTGCATCAACTGAGATGATCATGTGTTTTTTGTATTTAGCTCTACTGATATAGCGTATTACATTTATAGATTTGCTTATGTTGGACTATCCTTGTATTCCTGGGATGAATCCTAGCAGGTCATGATGAAAAATCTTCTTAATGATTTGATGTATTCTATTTGCTAGGTTTTTATTGAGCATTTTTCCATCTATGTTCATGAGAGAGATTAGCTTGTAGTTCTCTTTTTATTTGCATCTTTCTCTGGTTTTGGTTACAGTATAAGAGAATAGATTCTGGCTTTTTGTTTTTTGTGTTACCAGTGATCTAACTGAGGACCTTGTACTTGTGAGGCAAGCATTTTCTCACTAAGCTATCTTCCAAGCCCTGTCATATTGGATTTTAAAAGCAATTTTATACATCTGCATGATCCAATTGTATGTTCCCACAAGAAATGCACTACAATAAAAACATATATAGGTTATATAAGTATAAGACATTATACATCTCTCAGCAAAAAAAATGGAAGATTAAAAAAAGGCTTCATTGCATTAGATTGATATAATGATTCAAAAATTTATGCATTTAATAACACAGGTTCTATATATATGTACTAAAAATTAATAGAAATATAACAAGAAATAGACAAAGCCACAATTATGGGCACGGAGTTTAATATACTTGATTTAGTAGTCATAAAGACAAAAAAAAAAAATCAATGTGGATGTAGGTCTGAAAAAATGCTGTCACCTAACATGGCCCACTTGACAGTTCTAGAATATTCCATACAACAAGAGAATATACTTTCTTCTTGTGTGCTTATGGACAGTCAAGTCAGACCTTATTTTGCCCATAAAATAAGTCTTAATGTACTTAAAATGTTCCAAGCCTTGGTAATATATTGGACGTTGGATCCTATGACATTAAATAGCACTAGAAAAATACCTGGAAATGAAGAATTACAACTTTTTTAAAACTATATAAAACCATTCTAAATAATTTATGGATAAAAGAAGATATCAGAAGAGAAACTGCATAATGTTCTGACCTGAACAAAAATTAAAATGCATCACATTTAAATGTGTGAGATATCATTAAAATGTTAGAGAAGGAGGAATTTTCAGTCCCAAATCTTTATATTAAAAAATAAGAAGCCTCAGAACCATGTCCTCAGCTTGTACTTTAAGGAAACAGAAAAAATAACAAAGATAAAAGAAAAAATAATAAACACTGGAACCTAAATGAATGAAATAGAAGATAGAATATTATTAAATATTATTAAAAACAAGGCAGACTTTTAAAAAGTGATTCAATAAAGTGTTCAACCCTTATCTAGGCTGATATGAATAAAGAGAGAGATCATGCCACCACACAAGGAGTGAAAGGATAAATATCTTCACATATTCTACAGATGCGAAAACGCTGATCAGGGGATTTTGTGCGCTTCACACCAGTAAATTTATCAACTTAGATTCAACAAAAAGATAACAAAGAGAACCACAAACTGCTCAATCTTACTGGAGAAGAAACAGCTCACTAAGCAGACTGATAGTTATTACAGAACTTCAGTATTTTAGTTGAAAACCTTTCCAATAAGAAAAATCTAAGAGATGAGGTGGCTTTATTCAACCAAATGGTTCAAGGAAAACTATTACCAGTTCTCCTTACAAATGTTTCATAAAAACTGAAAAGGGAGAAAGTATTTTTATCACATTTTACAAGGCTATGTAGTACAGAATGGTATCTATTGCTGAGATAAATTCTCAGAGACTCAGAGCAGATATTTTCAACTACTGCTTAACCCCAGAGGATACATGGCAATGTCTAGAAACATTTCTGGCTATAACCCAACCTGTGGGAAAGGGGTGGGGGCAAGGATAAGGATGGGGAAATGTGTAGGGGGGTGGGGGTGAAAGGCAACTTATTCTGCTGGAATCTGGTGAGTAGAAGTCAAGGGTGATAAGTATCCTGCAATGCACAGAACAGCACCACACAATAAAGTGTCATGTGATCCACAACATGTCAAGAACTTTATGGTCTGCACATTGGAAATACTACAAAGAATCAACATCTGGGATCTCATCTTATTAAAAAGCTTTTGCACACCAAAGGAAATCACCACAGGCAAGCAACAGAGTGGGAAAAATTATGGCCAGCTGTCCCTCAGACCAAGGACTTACAATGTCTAGAATGTATGAAGAACTGAAAAAATGTCAGACCCTCCAAATTCAAAAACCCGATACCAAATAGAGTGTTTGAGGTGAATACACACTTCTAGGATGAAGAAATGTAAAGGACAAATAAACATATAAAAAATGTTCAACATTATTGGTCACCCAAGAGGTGCGAATTAAAACAATACCAAGATTCCAATGGCTATCATCAAGAAGTCAAGGAATAATGTATGCTGGAGGGGCTGTGGAGAAAAAGGAACCTTTTTTCACTATTGGTAGGAGTGTAAAATGGTACAGTCCCTGTGGAAATCAGGATAGAGTTTCCTAAAAAAATTAGGAATGGAGACCCTATTCCACCTACTTGGTCTTTTTCTGGGTATCTTCTCATAACAATTAAAAACACCATACCACATTGATATATATGCACCCATGTTTATAGCAGCACAATTTGTAACAGCAAAATCTTGGAAACAACCCAAATGCCCATCAACCATGAACTGGATAAAAACATTGTGGTCTTTTTATATCACGGAGTATGACTCAGCCATAAGGAAGGATAAACTTGTTACTTTTGTAGGTAACAAGTGCCTCTTGAGACCACACCCTTAAGTGACACAAACCGGACATATCTCATCTTCCTGGGTTACAAAGCTGGAAGGGTCAATAAGGTTCAAAATGTCAGGTAGACATTGTGACATGGGAAGAAATGGTTCAAAGGGAAAGAGAAATGGGTGGGGGAAGGGAGAAAGGCAGGAAGGGAAAGGAAAGAAGGCAAAATAGTTCAGATAGCTGCATGACCAGTTTCTCTTGATCAACAGGATACAGAGTTCTGAGTGGTACTTAGTGCAGCTACACAGACAGGCAGCGGTGCTCACATGCCAACCCCGAGCCCGTGCTCCAGACAGAAAGGCTCCAGTGCCTCTGAATCTGTTGCCCTTCTCCTAGCAATTATTTTTACACCTTGGAGCAAAATACTAGACCTGGCACTGTCCTTGCAAAGTACAGCTTAGTAATGTGAGCATCTAATCATTTTCAACTTTGAGGCTATATCTGTAGGCATAATCTTAAGTGCTGATGTACAACTTTTACGTTTCTGCCTGAGTGTAAATGTATGTGCGCATGTCTGTATGTGTGTATTTTTGTGGCACTGGGGATCTAACTCGGGACTTTGCACTTCCCAGGCAGGTACTTATACTTCTGAGCTGTCACCCTGGCTCTTTATTTCTTTTCTTTCTTTCTTTCTTTCTTTCTTTTTTTTTTTTTTTTTTTTTTTTTCCAGAACTGGGGATTGAACTCAGGCCTTTCAGCTTGCTAGGAAAGCTCTTATTCTATTGAGCTATCTCCCCAGCTCTGCCCCCCCCACCACTTTATTTCTTTCTTTATTTTTATTTTTTAGTATTTTTTATAAAGAGAATGAAAACATTAAAAAGAAAAATATAAAAATGATACAGAATTTCACTAAATAAAACAATAGGAAATCAACAATGTTTGTTATGTTGCATACTGTTATCTTCAAATTAGTTGTTTCGATTACCAGGCATAAGCATGTGAAATTGGTCAAAAAAAAAAAAAATTAAAGAGAAGAAAGTGAGCATTTCACTGCTCTTTTCCATAGTCCAGTAGAAATCAGCACAACAATTATTCAAGCTATCCTATGTACATAAATATGTACTTTTTCCTTCCTCCCCCTTCTTTTTCTTTCCCTCATCCCTTCCCTTTGAACAACTTGATAATGTAAACAGATAATCACACCTAACAGAAGGTGGGTGATGGAAGACGGCAAAGAGTACTGCAGGTAAAGATCCTCATCTATGGGAAGCTTTTAATAAAGAGTAAGTTGTAGCGAGTTATGAGACCGAGCCAAGTACGAATGATGCCATGGAAGCTGCGGGTCGGGCACAGGTCAGCCTGGAGGGGCCCCTCGTGCTGACAGTGGGGTGCCATGCTGACTCCAGTCTCGCCTCTCACACGGAAGACATGACATCAGCCCAGGTGCCCACCCGTGGGTGAGTGGACAATGAAAAGCTGGTGCACAGCGCGTACATAGTGGCATAGCAAGCAGCCACAAAGCGGAAAGTGTCCTGGCCCGAGGTGATGTGGGTTCACCTGGAGGATGCGCTATTAAGCAAAGACAGTGGCCCAGTGTCTTTCCCTCTCCAGTGTGGCCCTGGAAGGTGGCTCTTGGGCAGATAGGAGCCATGACTTCTGGTTATCTGCAGCACAGCAGCTCAACTGCAGCTCCCATTAACCTATTATACATTGCATGACTTCCTAGAAGGGAGGGCCATGAGGACCCTGAGCACTAACAAAGGATAACAGTGTGACAGTGCCAACCGCCCGGGTTTGATCTGTGCACACAGCACGCACCTGCCAGAGTAGCACGCTGTACACGGAAAGGAAGGTGCCTAACACAGGTGCAGTGGAAATGGCTCGGGCCATGTGGCTGGGTCTCACAGCCACCACCTGCGGACCTAGCTGACTCATTTCCCTTTCAGGTTGTTCTGTGCTGTGCTGTGCTGTGCTGTGCTGTGCTGTGCTGTGCTGTGCTGTGCTGTGCTGTTCTCTTTCACTGCTTTAGGCTAAACATTGAACTCAGAGCCCAGCTTCTAGTGCGGAGCCATTCCCCAGCTCCAGTGCACCATGTTTAACACATAAGCATTCTTTACATTGGCTTCTGATGGATTCTAACTGGAACCTGAGTATTTAAGGCAGCTGCAGTCCTAAAACTGGAGTCCCCACCACCAGAAGAGCTCCTCCTTCAGTAAGGACTGATGTCTTACCCTAAATGTAGCAACGCACTCATCAAGGATGCTATTTTCTGTGAATAATGTCCTCGTTCCAAGGAGAGTTGAAATCCCTCTTCTTTAGAAACTCATGGAAAGGAAGTTAGAGTAACTGTGAGAAATTGGAGCCAAATAGCAATGTGGCCACCCAAGCCATGGGTCACAAGAGTGGGCAGTCCAGAGGGCCATCTGGGAATATCTGGACCCCACACTCAGTGATAGTGTCTAGAACACATTTTCATACTTTTGTTTAGAATTTCCAGATTCTCTCTCTTGCACTTATTAGTCATTTACCGTTGTCACCTAGGACAGGCAGTATTTAGCCCAGCAAGGGAGTGAGAAATGTCTCTCCCAGTCGAGTCCTAGCCACTGACAAACAATCAGTAAGGAACACGTTCAAGTCAGGAGTCACAGGAGAATGCCAAGTTGAGTCTATTATAGGGTGGAGCAGGAGCTGCAATAAACTGTGGAAGAATCTGCATTGCGTTGCTTTGAGCCCATACATTTGTAGGTAAGCGTGCTACTAAACACCTCCACTTTGGGAAATTGAAAACCACTCTGAGGTTTCTCCTAAGGTGTTAGCAGTGATCTAAGAGCCTGAGAGCCAACACATCGTATATTCCCATTGATTTCTGTCTGGGCTAGTGATCTTGGGTCATTCATTCATTCATTCATTCATTCATTTTCAGGCATGCTTCTTACTTTCTTGCTGGAAAGGACACCAGAGAAATTGCCATATAATGCTGCAGGAGGACCAACATGTTGGTCCAGGGTTACTGAGTCCTCAGGCTTCACTATATTAAAATAAAGACAAACTTAAAATGTTCATTTTATACCCACACAAGTTGGAGTGTGGTGTGTCTAGCTAATTCCTGAAGTTCAGAATAAATTGGGAATGCTTTATATATCCTAGTTCCATTGGACTCATAAGCAGTCAACTATGGGCTCATTTCTTTTGCTTTCAGCCTAAGTCAAGTGTTTGAGTGCAACTAAAAATAACCGAGATTAAAATCACCACACCCTTTCAACAAGACAGCCGAGGAAGAAAAAAAAATACAGCCTTTCCATGTAAGTCAGATAGTCCTTTTTTAATAAATTTGAGTTCATTCATCAACAAGGTTCATATTGTATCTATCACTCAATTTTGCTGTTTTGTTTTTCATGTCAAATAATACCAAAAAATTACATCAATGTGCTTAAGCAAAACCGGGTTTAAATTTATCTTTACAGTGAAATGAAATCAACATGGGGATTGACCTTAACAGCGATCGCCTATTTCCAGTAGAGTGATCCTGTACTTACCTTGAACACTGACTGACTTGGGGAAGTAGAAAAATGAGACAAGGATGACCAAATGGGTTCGGGACTGTCCCTAGGGAGAAGCATGGTGGAGGGTATTTGGTGAGCCGCTCTCTGGGAGGCTGCAGTTGACCCAGGTGCTGGGAATTTAGTGTTTCAGGAAAGCGCGGCACCGTTCAATGCAGTAGAAGAGGTAATCAGTCCAAGGCACACTAGCTGGTGTCCTGGGAAATTTGGATCCACCTGGTCAGCTATTGGCCCCAAGTTTCAGTGCTACTCAGATGGGGGCTCATGGTCCGAGGGAAGCCTGAGTCCATTCCCAGAGTGACAAAAAGTTTCACCCATTTCTCAATATTTGCTTACGTAAAATGGCCAGAGATAGGAACTGATTATAGGGGAGAAGGTTCAAAGAGGAGCTCCTGAATGGCTCGTACTTCCAAGCCGGGAGCTCTGAAGTGAGATACATCTCTTTGTAGTAAACACTGTTAATGGGACAAACACCAGTGCATCTGAGATGCTGACCATGGGTATCTACAGTGGAGTATGGCTGTCCCCTTAGAGCCAGTTCCTGAAAGTGCAACGTCACCTCTAGGTGACCTAGGTGACCTTCACCTTGGTGAAGATGATGCTAACTCTGTGTTTGGTCAGGCAAGAAGTGCCATTCCTGGGAATGGCAAGGTTCCCATGTTGGCACTAGCAACTCATGTTACTACAGAGGAACACATTGTTTTAAAGCCTAGTAGGTGGAGTATCTTGGCCTACTGTCTAATTCATCTTGGCTTGGGGAAAAATGAATTTCTCAGGGTATGGACAGTGAAGCCTCAGCACAGTTCTGGAGTTCATGAATGGGACTGCCCCTCGTGTGAAGGGGGACTCAAGTCTGATCAGTTTCTCTCCATAGGACCTTGTCCAGAGAGCTCAGGAGCTGCCTCAGGCGTATCTGAGGATGAGTGACCAGAGATGTCATTGTAAGTCCTCTCTACATTCTGAGACCCCTGGGAAGCTCTCTAGAAAGACAGGACCACTGAGAAACAGACGGTTTATTACTTTCAATTGTGGAGCAAGAAATCTCATGAGATCACAAATTAAATCTCGCTGTCCTTCTTCCAGAGGTCTTGGCATGGGTAACAGCCACTTTCATTGTGTCAGAGTTCTGGGTTCTGAGTTCCCCAACATGACCCAACCACTGGCTTAGGTAGCTACTGTGGGATGACAAAAGGTCGCTGTAACAGAATTACAAAATTACACTGAAGTCCTTGTGTCAGCACAGCCCGAGTTCTCTTCTCAATACTGCTCACAACTTTTAAAAATGGAGAAGCTATAAAATAATTTTATTAGAAGAAAAGTCATTTTCTTCTGAAATGGAGTAAAGCAAACACATACCCAAGGATCTTAAAAACTTTTGCTTTTTTTTACAGAATGTGTGTGTGTGTGTGTGTGTGTGTGTGTGTGTATGTGTGTGTGTGTGGTAACAAACACTATTTATAGTAGAGCTATTATGTTAATTTGATTGCAGTGTCTACAAAGTTGTGGATCCCCAGTCTTGGTGCCAAATGCATGTAAAAAGCCCTGAAGCTATTATGCCTATACCATGCAAATTTATATCCAGAAAACCTCGGAGTGCAGACTGTGGCTCTGCTGAGCCCCGTGGGCCTCTGCCACTCACCCTTGGGCACCTCAACTATGCATCAAGAAAGGTTTGAATTGTTTTCCTCCCAGGAAAAAATGAATGTCACAGTTCGGAACAGTATACATCATCTACTTAAATTGACCATGAGCTACTTTTGTCTATGTTTGCTTGCATTTGAGGGCCCCTCTTCTGATGAGGACCTCACCCCTAGAATTACTGGGTGCAAAAAGAGATATCTAAATCACTGAAAGGGATAAAGTCTTCACAAATGTCTTTTTTTCTTTAATATATTAACAATCATAAGGCCACTTGCAAGGTTTATTCTCAAACTGTTTAACTTTTAGAATCCCACCCACCATTGTTACCCACGGGAGGGAAAAAAAAAAAAAAAAAACTGCCACAGAAATGCCCAAGACCCAGAAATCCCTGGCATGTATCGGGAGAAAATAAAATGAGACAGCAGCAGTGGGCAGAAGACATTGAGGAAAGATAGGAATGAAGGGAAAGGGGTATAAAAATCACTTCCTGATTCCAGCATGAGATTTTTGTGGATTTTGTTTCATCTGATGCTAGGTTTTGAACTGTCGCAGACTCCCACAAATTAGCTTTGCTATGGCAACGAGAGCTGAAGCGGATCATGGCCAGATCCCAGAGACAGCTCATATCACACACTTCCTCAGAAAGTGGGTGCCTGTCCCTACACAGAGGCAGCAGTGCTATGCATTTCAATACCCGGCCAGACCCCAGCCATCCACCTGGGACAGAAGAGAGTGAGGCATAGGTGATATTTTCTAATGAAGTATAACTTTGCAGTTCTTTCGTGCATGTTTCATTTTTTATCTTCTCCAAATGCTTAACCTCAGTGTGACACCTGTTTACACACCTGTAGCCAGACCAGTTTATGGATGCCTGTGATAGAAATATTGTTTACAAAAAATATATCATCTTTTTTTTCTTTAGAAAGATCTCATCTAAATAGTAAGTTAAGGTTGCGTCTATGAAACCGGTGCACCTTGTCTTGTTTCTACGAGCTTTAAAAAGTCCAAATACTGATGAGGCTGTGGATTGGAAGGAAGCGAGAGTGACTGTGTTTGTTGTCAGGTGGCCTCCTCGGCCTCAGAGAACGGTCACAGGTGGCGGGGTGATGTGTGGGATGGACTGGTTGTGTTCCTGCAGACTCCCGGCTGGCCTAGGAGTACTCAGATGTGCTTATGAGATATGTCAGGTAGAAAAGAAAGGCATGAGGATGTTTCTTAGTTTCTGAAAGCGAACAGTAGAAGTGCTTTAGCTTCAATCTTAGTTTCTAGGTAACAGAAAATAGTTACATCACATAATGAAAAATATGACACCGCATGCTGCCGTGATAGCAAGCATAAGAAACAAAATCTTGGTAAATATACATATGTATGCACACTATGCAAATATACTTTATATTAACATACAATGTCATAAGAATGGTTGATAACATAATTGCAAGGGGAAATCACCCTAGATGGTTTTACCTTAGAGTAACAAAGAACCTGAGACGTCAATGCTTCTGTTAGATACCAGGCCTAGAAATCTGGGCGAGGCATAGAGCACATGTTCGGCGATTGAACTGTCACTACCAAAACATGCCACTGTGTTCCCACAGGACAGTTAAGCCAGATCCACTCCAAGTGAACAGAAAAGCCCTACGTGGAAGGGTCTCAGTGCACTTACAATGTGAAGCCGTTCACTTCCAGTGGGTTTTCAAAAGGTGGACGTTTGGACATCGGTGTGGGACCTATCTACGTTTAAGACACAGGTAAGCACTTCATCTGCGGAACTGCTGCAGAAAAAGTACCCCTGGTGCAATTGAAACCCACCACCAGGGCACCCAGCAAGCCTTTCCTCAGAAAACTGAAAGGAGGGTCTGAAGTGTGGGGCTCGGATTCAACTAGCAACACCACCACATGAGCTTCGGAAAGGAACTAAGAACGTCTTTCTGAGTTTTCAACTAAAACATCTAACTATGGTAATAAAAGACACACTTTGGGGATGGTACTGTGTTTCACGTCCTCATTCCAAGGCGTAATATTTAGATGATACTTGTCCCTTTCAATTAAAAAAGAAAAACTATGACTGTCTTTAATATGCATCCTGTGTTGAATTGTCCATAGCTGCAAAATGTTTGTATGTATGTGTATACAGAGACATACACAGGGGTGCTCACACCAGTGTGTATAGACCTATACACATACATCCTCATATACACGTGTATTTTATATATATGCTGAGAAAGTTCACATATATATACAATTGCGTATGTATACATGTGTGTGTCTGCGTGTGTGTCTGTGTGTACAAGTATAAAAACTTGACAGGCAGGGTAATATTCACTCAGTGTTAAATGAAGTCTTTGAAAAATCAAGTACAGTCACTCAGTTAACATAGTACAGCCAGTAAACTAAGTTGAAAAGAGAAAAGGTGAATG
Source organism: Myocastor coypus (assembly GCA_004027025.1). Classification (NCBI taxonomy): domain Eukaryota; kingdom Metazoa; phylum Chordata; class Mammalia; order Rodentia; family Myocastoridae; genus Myocastor; species Myocastor coypus. The sequence continues at coordinate 29,215 of PVJA010005546.1, forward strand.
GGAACACGACCCTGGACCACCTGTCTATGGCATTCACGTCGGTGAGATCAGGGATCTTAATTTTGAGCTGCGAGGACCTCCTCCGTAGGTGGGTCTTCTTGTGCGGGATGCCTCTGTCTCCCATGTACCGCCCATGCCCTTCCCGGGGCATGCTCTGTTTCCTGTACTGTATTCCTGAGTTGTCAAAGGATATTGCTGAATTCCTGGTGTCGCCAACGCCGCCCGCAACCTCGTTCATCTCATTATGAACCTCCAGCGACGTCAGGAGAATATTTCCGTGAGCGTCCACCTGAGGGAGAGGGGAGAGGGCACAGAGTGAAACCCAGCGTACCCACAGACCCAGCTGTCCTGTGCTACGGGGACACAGGGCTGCCCTGCAGTCACACCCCACCTTCTGCGAGAAGCCACGTGGGGGGTCAAACCTGGTGCTTTGTTCTATTAAAAAAAAGTCATCCTGGAGATTTAAATGTGACTTAGAGATTTTATTTCCTTGACAGAAACATGCTCTCAGAGGCAATGAGAGAAAGTAAGACAGGGCTTTTTCAAACTGAACCTTTCTATTGTAGGTTCAAGCCCTTACTGAGCAGCAAGTCAAAATGTAAATGTTTTAGAACTATATTTAAAGTAAGGCCTCTTTCCACAATGGAATAGAATTTGCAGGGCATCCTATCCTGTAATAAATATAGCCTGTGACCCTCTCAGACAGTGCCAGTGGCCGGTCTTTTGGTCTCGGCCTGCAGTGAGAAGCATCCCTTTTCATCAGCCCCTCTCCCTGCGGGGCCTCTAGGCCACGACCTGCTCTCCCTCTGCCCTTGGGGCTCCCATGAAGGCTACACTCTCAGCCTGAAGAGCTGCCTTCTCCTCTGTCATCCACTCATGAAGATCGCCAACCCAGGCTGCCCCCCGTGGAATCCACGTGGGACTGATCACCGTGCCACTCCCAGCCTCCCCACCTTCCGTGACCACACTGATCTCAACCCTGGCATGAAGCCAAAGGAGAGGTGGTGGGAGGCAGAGTGCACTCCTCGACGTTCATCACCGACAAACTGGGTCCACACAGCTCAGAGTGAGGCTTCACCCCTCTGGCACTGACCAGAATCCCAGGGGGCCTGAACTCGCAGCTATGATCCGACCGTGCTGCTGGAGGTCACTGAAGTGCCTTTGGGAAAGGGGGCATAGGCACCAGGATGACGATGTGCGAGGGCACACGAGGGTACTGCAAAGGAACTCTATGGATTTGAGGAAGGTCACAGATCTCAAGACAGAGAGGCTAGTACGATGCGCAAGCTGTCCGGAGCACAAGATAGAAGTTTCTTTAGCTGGAAGCTAATCAAACATGAGACAAATGAAGACAGGGTGGCTGTAAGAAAGCCCGGGGAGGAAGAGGGCAGCCCAGGTGTCAGCCAGGCATCCAAGATGAGACCCTGGGCCACCCTGGAGGGGCCTGGAGGTACACAGGTCCTAGAGCCTCCAACTCCAGCTCGGGGAGAACCTGCATGGAGGACCCAGAGTCCTGCTCCTCCTGCACTTCCAGGCCCCATGAGGTCACAACAGGCATGGCTTTAACTGCTGCAGCTGTGGTCACTCGGCTGCGGTGCATTTGCACAGGCCTTGAGATGTGACCAGAGATCTGGGGCATCGCTCAGGTAGTGCATTTGTCTACTTCACACCGGATCCCAGTCTTATTCTACCAATGAGGCCAGAGAGCCAGAGAAAACCATGCACAGAGGTCGGACGATGAAGTGTGACGGGAAACGAGTCCAGTGCAAATCAAGTTCCTGAGGAAATGATCATGGAACTGAAGCACACTGCAGAGGACAGGTTAAGCCTTAGTGGTGTCTTAGCCACCAGCACCACCTTCCAGCCTCTGACTGGAACCAGAAGGCACTCTCAAGGGATGAGGAGCAGCCAAGAGCTGGCCAGGAGGGGACTCTGTGTGTCATGTCAAGGAATCTCAACTGCATGCACCCAAATAAGAAGATGGAAAAGCTCTTTCTAATTAGAAGCACATTTCTGGAGCACAAGCAAGCCATGCAAAGTCGTGAATAAAGGTGAGTTTGAAAGAAGACAGCAACAGGAGAACCCTGGCCAGAGTACACTGCGTGGAGCCTTGTTGCCTGTAGAGAAATCCAGGGGTAAATGTCCAGCTCTGGAGATAACTGTCCCCTCGCCCGCCCCACCAGTGGTGTCTTCCTGCTTGCCGGGCCTCCAGCACATTCTCCGTCTGCAGCAGCAGCAGTGCGGTGCGACTCACACCTGGAGGGTTCTGCAGCTCCAAGGTTCCGAGGATGGGAAGGAGCGAGGGACAGCCACTCGGCCCTGGGCACTGCCCCGGGCCCTGTCTTGGCCCACAGCAGGACACACACGGTCCAGCAGGCTGGTCAACAACTGGCACAGCACTTGCTGTTGTGAAAGGAGGCTCAGGGCACTCCCAAGAGCTGCAGGATGGGGATTAGAGGTGTCAGGGGCCAGAGCAGGCTCCTTGGAAGGGATCAGTAGGCTGGAGGCCCAAGACCAGGGGCATGGACCACACACCTTGTGTGCTGCCGTTCTTTACCAAGACGTGCCGGGGGGGGGGGGTGCAGTGGACAACAAGAACCGTTATCCACCTCATCACTTCTTATTCTCCAGAGGGAAGATTCCAGTGGGGCTTATGACTTAAAAGCACCGCAAGCATCAGGGTCTGGGAAGTTTTTGAACATTCTGCTGCGTACCCATTCCTTCTGCTCTGTCTCATCACACCAGGAAGTTGTGGGAGAAGCCTGAAATCAGCCCCAAGCTCCAGAAACAGGAAGAGAGGCAAAGGAGGTGTCTGGGTCAGCTCGTGGCAAGGGAGCGAAGGGACATCTGTGGGAGCACTGCCCCCAAGGGTGAACCAGCAGAGAAGGATGCTGACTGCTGGGGGGTGGGAGGCAGCCTCTCCAGCCCTGTGGATTCAGTTCACCTCACTGTTCAGTTTATACCAGCTCATGGGAACAGTGCCCTGCCAAACATCGTGGAAGAGGATACTTCAGAGAGCACCAAGTGGCCCTGCAAATGGGGGAACCATGTATTAAATAAACTCAGCCTGATTCGATTTCCACATCCAACACTGTAAAGTGACCTGCTTCACTGGTAAGTAGCCGTGCATATTATGCACCTGAAGCTGAATAAGAGAATAACCAAGGTGGAAGATGCTCACTGGTTTTAGAAAATAGTAATGAAGAATTTCTCTTTTTTGTAACAAGCATTTAATTACATTTTTATTGAAAATTTTAAAAGACTAGATTGTTTTTCATCTTCTTTTGTTTTGTTTTGAGACAAGAGTCTCGCTATGCAGTTCAGGCTGGCCTTGACCTCACTTTGTAGACCAGGCTGGTCTCAAAACTAAGATTCCTCCTGCCTCCGCTTCCCAAGGGCTGGGATTATAGGCATGTACCACCATGCCTTGTGACTAGATTGTTTTTCTTAAGGTAGGAAAAAGCCTAGAAAATACCATTTATGTCTAAATGTTCTTCCTGTGCTACAGAAGGTTTTAAAGAGAAAATGGTGAGCTGTAAAAGCTAGTGGTCCCTGCTGGCCTGCACAAGGGCCCCCTTTAGGTTCCAGATGCATGGTTTGGGGTCCTCAAGCACATCAGCATACACCTGCCTGTGGCCTGGGGCTACAGAATCACCTGAAGATGATTCCCAGAGTACCCTAAGCCTGGGGCTCATGGCCCCAGGGCGAGGGCAGGCCACTAATGATGACTGTGAAAGTACCCTAATTCTTGAGCTCCAGGTATCTATCTTGATAGAAGGTAGCTTCCAAGGACCAGCAAGTGCATTTTTTAAAAGACTATGTCTTTGAAATGCATTTTATAAATATTTCCTCTTTCCTAGTTATCAAAAATAAAATACAGGGGCCGGGCGTGGTGGTGCACGCCTGTAATCCCAGCACTCGGGAGGCTGAGGCAGGAGGATCGGTGCGAGTTCGAGACCAGCCTGGGCTACAAGAGTGAGCTCAAGGCCAGCCTGAGCTGCATAGTGAGACCCTGTCTCAAAAAGACAATAAATAAATAAATAAATAAATAAATAAATAAATAAATAAATTAAATAAAATAAAATACAAAAAGCTCCTTTTACATGTTAAAGGAGTCAAGCTGTTTTGTGGAACAAAATAAACAGATGCCTGTTCTTAGAGGAGTGTTGACCTTTCATGATTCTAATGCTGACTTGGCTTCGCCTAGCTGTGACTGCAGGTGTCCAGGAGCCTTACCCTCTTCTCAGACCTACAGCGGTGAGAAGCTGCCCGCCTGGGACCAAGACCACAGCTGGCCCGAGCACGTGTTACATTGCAGGGCCAGCGCTTAGTTTTGGTGGGTTCAAGGGACTGCACGCCGCCTAGCTGGTCAGTCTGGGGACGGACACAGAGGGTGGCAATGACCTGCCTTTGCGCAAGCACAAAATGTGTGCTCAGAAAGTTGGGAGAACAGGAGCCGACTCTAGGGGGTGCCACAAGGCAGGGTGCAAGGGCGTGGCAGAGACATGTGTGAAGATGGGGCTGCTAGGGCCTTGAAGGAGGGGAAGGCACCAGAGGTGAAAAAAGAGCACCAGGTAGCAAGCAGAAGATAGCGGATTCCAAAGAGAGAAAGTGTATTTATTTGTTTCAGAAACTACACAAGGAGGAGAGAAAGAGATAAGAAGTGAACCAATGAATGCTGAATTGATTTTTCTAGGACTTGGGGCAAGTTCTCCTGATCCGGTGCCCACTTCTCCAGGACAGCGTAGCAAGCAGTGTGGCAGTGGGAATCACTGATTTTAGGTCTGGTAGAAGCTTAGCCAGGGGGAATCGCACCCGATCTTCTGTGAATATCACTAGTAAACACAAAACCGCACTGCTCTAGGGTGCTTATAGCTCTATGCCTTGCGCATAGCTGTCCTAGGGAAGCCATCCTGTTAGGCTCTCTGTCTAGCTGACCTCCTAAAGCCTTATGCAGACATGTGGCAGTGGGATTCTAGACTTGCTGACTGACCCATGATCCAAGGCTGGGATTCTGGGAGTGAGCACCACTCCTACCCTGGGTGGCAGCCTGCAGACAGTGTAAGGAAGGGAGAGGGGCCTGGTATCTGTGGCTCCTCCCGTGGCTCTTGCTGCTCTGCCATCTTCTGCTACAATGAACAGCTGCCCTCTGACATGTGCCAGGTGAGCTGGGCACATAGAGACTGAATCCTCCACAAACCGCGAGCTAAAGAAACCTTTCTCCCTTAACTTTGGGCAGCAGATATTTTGTTCCAGTAATGAGAGAAAAGTAACAGAGACAAGTCCTGTGAGGCAGGACTCGGACTAACACAGTTTTACCCGATTCTTATTTCTGAGTGGGAAAACACTTAAAGTGGAGACCATAATTCAGGTAACAGGTACTACAGCACACAGAGGAGTTTAAATGTGTAATGAATTAACAAATAAAGTCTTAGTATAGAATATCTTCACTGATTATAATTTTATATCCACTTGGGTTTCATTTGAATGGGAATCAACATTTAGGGAATTTATACCAAAATTATCAGTAGGATTTTTTTCTCAAAGGATTAAAGATTATTAAAAATTGAAATCTTACCAACCAAATATTTTAAACAATTTTTTTGAAAATAGATGTTAATTTTTTGCTATATTCTGGAATGTAAGTGGTAAAGTAGAAAAAAGTAGGGGTGACATAAGGCTGCGATGCACTTTACAGAGTGACGGATGATTTGCAATTGTTAAATTACTTCCTAAATACTTGTAGCTTGGAGGGTCCATCTCCTATCTACTATGATTAGAATCATCAATTTCAATATAGGTTTTCTCAATATGGTTTTCTTCCTGCTCTGTAACCTTGATGAGCAGAAACCATCAAAACCTAAAAACATCTTATCCACAATATATCACAGAAGGATTCTTGGTTTCTTTCTAGTGCATGTGCCCACTCTGGTGCCCAGGGCATATCTAATTTTTTGCTTATCTTCCAACTCCAGTTAGGTCAAGGATTCTAGTTCTAGAAGAATGAGAAAGAGTCGGCCATGTGCCAAGTGAAGTCTGGCTCTTTACAAAAGGAAACCGAGCCTGCAGCTCCAAATCCGTGCCGAGGATTTGGGTTTTGTGACACTTGGTGAAATTTATGTCTGCTTGGTCAACACACAGCGTGCTAGAAGGCCAGGAACTCTGCTGTGTGTGGCACAATAGGAGCCTGGCTCGGGGTGCAAATGCAGCTCAGCCTGGGCCATGAGCACAAAGGAAGTCAGAGCTTTCACGGTGCTGCTGGTCTGAGGGGAACTTAAGCGAATATGTGAATGCCATGACCACTCATGACTCAGTGACTAGGTGAACATATTATATAAACACTAAAGCAAAAGTAAACAAACTCCTAGCACATGCTAGGATCAATGTTTCCCCCTCCAGAGGCAACTGTGGGTGACTCAGATCCTCCTTTCGTGGCTGCAGTGCCCAGAGGCACTGTCTTCCCCAATGCAGGCTGTGGTCCCAGAAGGCAATGCCATCCGAGCCCCTGCTGCAGCAGAGAGTCGCAGGACAATGCAGGCGTGGCTGAGCCTGCGTGTGAGCAGCCCACAGGCCCAGGACTGCATGTCAAGGAGTGCAAGGTATCGAGGACTGTGGGCCTCGGCCTGCCACTTCTATCCTGCATAAGCCATGTGATTCCTTGCTTTTTTTTTCACTTTGAATTCACTCACCTCATTTGATATAAATGTTTGGTAGGTTTATTTATACTTAAAAATGATCTCCGAATTCATAAGTGTAGTCAAAAATATTTAAAAATTGTTTTGGCTTTGATGATGGAACCCAGGGTCGCATCCTGCTGAGCAAACATCTACAACTGAGATCTGAGCCCAGTGGAGGAAACAATTTTTAATGCTTATCTGTTAGGATACAAATATGCTTTCAAAATTAGTATCCATATAGTTATTTTTTATGTATTTTAGTACAGGGCCTACAGAGTATCACTATGTAGATGAGACTCATAGTGATTCTCCCGTCTTCAGCCTCCCATGAGCTGGGATTACAGGCATGCACCACCACACCCATCTCAATCAGGAACTTGAGGGATGGAACCCTGGCCGCTGCGCTCTGCCTGAGCAGGCGCTTTAATCTGCTGAGTCCATAGAGCTACTTGTACATTGATTTTCAATCCTAAGGACTAATGTACAATTGTAGATTTTTAAAGCAGTGTTAACAGGAAAGCTTTACCCAAACTGCTGGGACAAAAGAGAAGCACATTTTTAGAAAAACCAACAATAAAAGTAGATTCATGACTCAGCTGTGCACTTCCCCTGCATTCAATTTCTAATATATCCTTTCCTAGGTCTGCTAATTTTCTCTGTGGATGTGAAAGGGCTTACTTTTTTCTTTTAAATTTTATGCTTTATATTCAGAAAGAGATATTCTAAGACAACAGTTTGACAATTCTAAACACTCGAATCTAGAAGACAGGTAACAAATCTATAGTTTGCAGAAATTTGCAAAGATAGCATTGTGTGTGTGTGTGTGTGTGTGCACATGTTGTGTGTGCATGTGTATATATATGTTGTGTGTGCATGCATGTGCCTGTGTGTTTGTCATGTGTATGCATATGTGGTGTGTGTGCATGTCTCATGTGCTCCTGGTGCATGTGTGTGCATGTGTTGTGTGTGTAGTGTGTGTATGTGTATGTGATGTGTGCATGCATGTGCCTGTGTGCGTTCATGTATGTGTACATGTGTATGTGTTGTGTGTGTGTCATGTGCGTGTGTGCACACTCTTCCACGTGCCTCTCACAGAAGCCATGAAAATAGGATGGATCCTAGTTGCCTTGGCAACCGCACAGCCACGAATGCTGTGCAGCCACAGTAGGATGCCAACTTCTTTAAAAACAGAGGTCTGGTGCAGAATATATCTTCCAGGAAGAAATTCAAGATAATTTTGCTATGGAAAGGCAGATTTTATTCACAGAAAGATCCTAGGCTTTTCTGACCAACTCTATTTATGTTTTCTGAGCAGAAGGGAAGCATCCACAATCATGCAGCAGGTCCCACTCATTCATGAGTGGCTGGGACTGATTCCAGGCTGCTACATGCAGGGAATCTCAGGAGCGCTTTGCTGCCCTGCACAGGGCAGAGCCTTTCCAGTGGCAAAGGAAGTGCAGGAAACACAGCTGCTGGGAAAGACCCGTGGCTTAGACAAGGAGAATCTAAAGTACCAAGTAAATGTGGAAACCCAAGTTGTGGCCAGTGAAGCCTGTTTCTGAAGACTTGAGCAAATGAAAGAGTTGGAAACATAAGTCAGAAAAATTATATGGAAGCTAGCACTTCCTTAAGACATTGTCCATAATTACAAGAAGATGTTGCCTTTATTGAAAATAAACTGGAGAAAAAAAAGGTGGGGGCAGCCAAATAGCTCAGTGGATTAAAGCACTTGCAAGCAGGCTCAGGGTTGGCTTCAATCCATGGGTTTGCTTTGCTGGCCCCACCCCAGGGCATACTTCGACCACAACTGAGCCTGGGCATGGTGGCTCATGCCCATAATCCCAGCTCTTGGGAGGCTGTAAACAGGAGGATCACTATGAGTCCAACCTAGTAGTGAGACCCTGAACAGCCTGTCGACCCTTCCATAAATAAAATAAAAAAAAAATAGTAAATAAAATAAACTGAAGTGGCATTTGTCAACAAAGCCCTTGTGGAAGAGAAAGGTGTGACTGCACAAGACCACCTGTGGGCTTCCAGGGCTTCCTGAGCCTGTGTCCTGGACCACAGCTGTGGATGTCACATGCGGAACCTGGCAAGCACAGGGAGATGTATGAGCACCCTGAGCCCACCACTATCGCCACCCTGCTTGCCTGTGTGCTGTGGGTGCTACCCTGAGGACAGCAGGTAGCAGGGGTGGCCAAGTGAAGTGACCACCGCCTCCATGCACAGCAGTGGCAGGCTGGATGGTCGAATTGGACACTAAAACTAAGGGAACATTGAAACATCGTGGAAATTTGTTTCACTGCTTCTGTGTCATGTTAGGCCACCACATCCCATGGCTTCTCTCTCTCTCTCTCTCCCCTCTCTGTCTCTCTCTCCTCTCCTCTCTTCTCTCTTTTCCCTCTGTCTCTTTCTTTTTCTCTCTTCTCTCTTTTCTCTCTCTTCTCTCTCATCTTTCTCTTCTCTTTTCTCTCTTTCTTCTCTGTCTGCTCTCTCCCTCTCTCTCCCCCTTTCAGTCTCTCTCTCTCCTTCCTTCCTTCCTTCCTTCTTTCCTTCCTTCCCTCCTTCCTCTCTCTCTTTCTCTTTCTTTCTTTCTTTCTTTCTTTCTTTTCTTTCTTTCTTTCTTTCTTTCTTTCTTTCTTTCTTTCTTTCTTTCTTTCTCTTTCTTTCTTTCTTTCTTTCTTTCTTTCTTTCTTTCTTTCTTTCTTTCTTTCTTTCTTTCTTTCTTTCTTTCTTTCTTTTTCCAGTACTAGAACCTGAACCCAGGACCTTCACATTGAGCTATACCTCAGCCCCTACGTACTCTTTCTTTTCAGACAAGCTCTCACTGTGCTGCCCAGGCTGGGCCCAAAGCTGTAACCCTCCTGCCTTCATATGCTGTAGTTACAAGTGTGTGCCCACCACCTGAATTTCACTCATTCAAGGGCCAATTGTTCTGTTCTTTCTAGAAGCAAATATGAAGATGTTAGCTTCAACAACTGAGCTCATGTTCCCATGAGGACCAAGGGACTTGCTGAAGAGGCATCTCGGCTTACGACCAGCTGCCCCTCCCTGTGGTGCATGCAGTGGCTGTGTGCTCGGGGCAGGTGTGTCGAGACACAGAGGAGGCCTACCCGGTTGCTCTCACTCCTGGAGCGGTCGTTTTTTGCCTTGGCTGTCTTCTCAGCAAGTTTCTTCTGCCTTTGAGGGCCTCTCCCAAAGAAGATGTAGTTGACAAAGGCATACTCCAGAAGGGCCAGGAACACGAAGACGAAGCAGCCCATGAGGTACATGTCAATGGCTTTGACGTAGGGGATCTTGGGCAAGGTCTCCCGCAGGTGCGTGTTGATGGTGGTCATGGTCAGCACAGTTGTGATTCCTAGGAAACAGAAGATGCAGGAGTGAGGCTGGGAGCTTTTAAATGACTGAGCCTGAGGTCCAGTCCTAAACTCCAAGGAGCAGTTGGGTAAGGGCCCTGTAGACTGATAATCTTACAGGTGTGCTCCTCACTCTACTAAGAAAGTACCTGTGCCCTCGGAAATGTCTGCCACAGCCATGGAAGAGTGGCTTTGTCACAGAGCTGCACCCATCTCTGGAATAGCCCAGTGGCTCATGGCTCTTTGTTTCTTATTACTTTGTCAAACTCTTCGTGGAGCCTTGTGAACAATCTCACTGTTCCCTTACAGAGTTTATCTTTTAGCCAGGTAAAGGTGGCATTGTGCGGCTCTTTCTCCCATAGCCACGGACACAGTTCCTGCTACACAAAGACTCCATACTGAGTAGCTGGGGGCTCTAGAGGCCAGGGCCATGGCCACAGCCTGGGAGCTCAATGGAATGATACAGGTGGGCAGAACTCAGCCTGCTCCTTCCGGGCACAGCGCTAACTGGAGACTGAGTTCCTGACATAGCGCGAAATCTTGGCAAGCTGGGCAGTGCCTGGGTCGTTTCTTTCTTACTCATGCCCTGCATGCCTGGGAGCATGCTTATAGCGTGTACTCCAGACGCAGTGGGCAGAGCGACTCCTCTGTGTTGTCATGGCAAAAGGAGACTCTGTGGCGCACGCCTGTAATCCCAGCACTCAGTAGGCTGAGACAGGAGGATCGGTGCAAGTTCGAGACCAGCCTGAGCTACAAAAGTGAGCTCAAGGAAAGCCTGAACTGCATAGCGAGACCCTGCCTCAAAAAGACAAAAAAAAAAAAGGAGACTCTGAAGGAAGAAGACTGGCCCGGATGGTCAGCACCCTCAAGACCCCTTAGGTCTATGCAGCAGCCAGTTAGAAGAAGCCTCTGGATTCCTGCTCCGTTCTCAGAGGTAGCACCCTCAGCCTGAACCTGGGCTCCCTGGCTGTCACAGCAGGGGACAGGGAAGGGAGTCCAGCCACAGCATATGCGCTCCCTTGGTGAGCCCTGAGCCGCCCGCTTCTGGAAAGCGTCACAGACGTGCCCAAGGGTCCATGGAACTATTTTTATGTCTAACTGTGCGGTGCAATTGCTTATGGAATGTGTGGAAATCTAAGATGTCAGAGTATTTTAAGCTTCATCTTTAACATCACATTCATGTGCACCTGGAGACTTTTGAAAATTTGAACACAGCAATGGGATAATTGTAGCTTAAAAGTGAATGCGAAAGCCCCATGCAAATGCTTCAAAATTAGGCTTTCTCGCCATTACCAAACAGTCTGAAATGCTGCTGCTGCTATTTTTTACCCTTCCAGAGGATTTGGGAGCTTGAATGCTTGGCTTTGGTCGATGCTTTGCCTCTGCAGCCGGCTCTTTTGAATGGGCTGGTGCACGCAGGCCTCAGTTTACACCCCCAGGGAATGGGCAGGAGATGGGAGTCCCAGCTGCCCTCAGCCTGGGTGGTGAACCCTGCAGAGTACAGGTAGGACCTGGCTGCAGGCCTGAGGGCAGGGGCATGGGGTGTCTGGGCAGGGGGCGTGGGATGAGCACCTGCTGCAGTTTGTGTCCCCCAAGGCCCCTGTGTTGGAAGCTGAAGGTGGAAGTGTGGAGCAGGGACAGAGCTTATGAGGAGGACCCTGTGGGAGGTGGTAGACCCACGTGGGTTAGGGCCCTCAGAACACAGGGAATCCCTCTGGGAGAGTGAATTCTGGTACAAGAGCAGCCCAAAGCCTCATGCTCTCTGGCTTCTGCTTTGCCAGGAGATCTTTCCCTGCCACGTCCTCTGCCACTGTGATGCCTTCCACCACGTGTAGCTACCGTGGGAGGTTCCAGCAGAGCTCAGCAGGTGTCAGTGACATGCGGCTGAGCTTGCAGAGCTTTCAACTAAGTGAACGGCTTTTCTGTGTTCATTGCCCCCCCCCCTTGGACACTTAGAAACCAGACGGGTCATCTGTCATTGTGACGGGACACAAGCTAACATGATGTTCGGGCCTACAAGCTGCTCCCACTACCTCACCACTGCAGCAGGCTATGGGGGGACAGTAAACTCAGGCCCAAGCCTGGCCCTGCCTGAGCTGCCTGTTGCTAGTGGAAAGTCAACACACAGTGCCCCAGGTGGCAAGGGAGTGCTGATAAGTGGCAGCAGCCTTAGATCCAACACCTCAGAAACTCCTGGGCTGCTGGCCTTGCTTTGAGTTCACCCTTTCCAGTGAATGAGGCTCTGCTGTGGCACAGGCAACAGCTCGGGGGCACGATGGCTTCAGGGTCACTGCAGTCACCAAGCTGTTGGGCTGCTTCACTAATTGCTGGCTTCAACCTAGTTCTTATTTAGTTACATTACTATACTATAGTAAAATACACTGTTTCATCAAACTATAGTGTCATAGTAAACTACATTTACTATGAAAGAAGCAGCATCATTTACTTGCATCTATAATCAGAACACTGTGCTTTTCTTGCTCCTGAGACAAAAAATGAAGGCTAAATTATACTATTCCTCCATTGCTGGATTTCAGGGTTTTGATGACAACCTTCTAAAGACAAGACCCCACGTTAGCCTAACCCAGAGTGGGGCCAGGTCTCATACTGGTGGGGAGACCAACCGGAAAGCTGCTCTGTCACGTTTGGAGAGAGGCCACAGGACGTGTGTCTGGGCAGAGATCAGGGCCGCTCCTCAGGGCGCAGCTGCTTCCCAACTCCCTGCCCCCACTCACCTGACTCTCAGGCCTGACCATCTTTCCTGCCCACACCCACTCCAGGCCTTTGATGATGGCTGGAGCCTCACTGTGCCCAGCATAGACTGGAGTGTCCGGCCAGGTGAGTTCTTTCCCCCAGCAAAGCAACAGAGGTGACTGAAGCCCATCGTAAAAATGCTGATGCTAAGAACCGGTTCAGTCTACTGGCAGACACTGCCCTGAGGCTGGGCTGGCCATAAACCCCATACAGAGAGAGGACCTGCTTCCTTAGTGGAAGGCAAAACTTGACCATCAAGGATACTCAGAGCTTGTAGGAGCTGGAAGATCCGGTGTCACGTTTACAGCACAGCTACCCCTGGAGATGTTGACACCCGTGGCTGCTAGGTACCAGCATTTCTCTAACAACCTCACTAATGACAAATCCTCCACAGCAGCTGTCCCCTAAAGTTCACAACATCTCCTCTTCAGGTGTCATCTGCACAGGTTTAAGGATGGCTCCAAGAATGTTGCATTTATTTATTGACTTTGTTTTTTTGTATTCATTTATCTTATATTATTTTTCTTAAAAGAAATAATGCAACAGTGCCATGAACTGTGAATCTTTCTCATACATACTTTGTAGCTCTGAATTTTTCAGGTAAGGAGAAAACAGTTGGACAAAGCATACTCTAGCAACACTGTAAAGAAGAAAAGTAAAACCTGTAGGGAAATCTCAACTGTTAAAAAAAAAATTCCCTTCCACGTCCATAAGAAATAAATAGTATACAGGCTACTTCTTAAGATTTATGAGTTGTGCTTCTGTAAGCATGGATAGGCATATATTGCTGACATAGGATGTCTTTTAGGAACATACCTAGGAGGGGAACAGTTAGGTCAGAAGGCGTTTCTAGTCTTACATTTCTGAGAACTCTCATTTCCTCAGTGGTTGTCCTGGTTTACATTCCCGCCACAATGTGGAGGAGTTCCTTGTACCCTCAGCTTCGCCAGCATGTATTGTTATTGGATTTCTATGTGATGGCTACTCTTTCTTGAATGAATAAGGAAAATGTGGAGTTTTCAAGCAATGGAGTACTACTTTGCCATAAAGAAAGATCGGCTCAAGTCATTTGTAGGAGAAGGGGCACACCTCAGGATCACAGTGTGGAAGAAATCAGATGCACAAGCTCAAGTGTCACATGCCTTCTCTTACCTGAGAACCCAAATTATAAAGAAAGAACAAAATAAGAGGTGGACAAGAGGAGTTAGGGAAAAGGATCTTTCTCAGCTCATTAGAGTATTGAGGGAGGGAAGGGCAGTGGGTGAAAAACGGACTTAAGGTGTGTTTTGTGCAAATGATGCCCCCAGTGAAGGAGCACAAGCATCACACGTTGCAGATGCCTGATACCAAAGAGGAATGCACAGCAGCACGGAATGTCCTGGTTCTGATGCATCACTCTTCTCAAAGTCCTTTCTTAAATTGCCTATATCTTTAAGAATATCCACATGATTTCTGATGGTTGTGTGTTATCTCCTGGGAGGACCTGACCTTGGAGATAAGTGTGAAAGTTGCACACTCAGATCTGAACTGGACACACACACACACACACACACACACACATTCTTTCAGAGAGAGAAAGAAAGCAAAGTCTTGGGAAAAGTTAGTAGCTGAGAACAGAAGGAAGAGGAATTACTTTACAAGCAAGCAATGTAGACCATACTTTTGCATCAAGTTTTAAATACCTATTGTTAATTACCATTTTAGGAGTCAAAATCAACCCAAGGATCAATGCTCTATAATTATTCATTATCTCTGTGTTTATCTAAAATGTATTCAAGTTATTATTTCATTCATGAAGCTTGATAATAATTAGCTAGATAATTTTCCTGTAAATATAAGCCCTCCCTTCATAATGAGATACGTATCCCATATATGGGATCCATTGTTTATCTGCTGATAATCCAGCTGTCAAGCAGGCAGTGGCCAGTAAGGATGACTGTGGCTCTTTGGAACTCCTCAAACAGCCTATTTTAATGCTCATGAAATTGTATAATTTCATTATATTCTGTAAAACTTGACTATATTTCCAATGTAAAAAGAAGAATGCATAATTAATCAAATCTTCTTTCTGGGCCATGGGATAATTTTGAGCAGGCGATGTTAATTGTTGCTTTAACATTAATGTCAAAAATAGTTGTATTACGCAAATAGAATACAAGCATATTTTCCTTCTCTTGGGCATGGAAATTCACATTTGAGCCTTATAATTAAATTAACACATCAAGGGAATTGTGCATGAAATTAGTGTTTCAAGATAAAAAGTGACTGCCTGGGCAAGGCTGGTGTCACTGTGTCAAAAAACTGTAGTTGAGTCTTTAAGATTCCTTGATGCTATAACGATACAGTCACTTTGCACTTTGGTATCACTTAAAAGTACCACATACCAAGGGCAACGCGAGCTGCAGATGCGTCGTAGTTGATCCAGAAGGACACCCAGGAGAGAATCGTGATCAGTATGGAGGGCATGTAGGTCTGCAGAATGAAGTAGCCGATGTTTCTCTTCAACCGGAAACTCAGTGAGAGTCGAGGATAGGCACCTGCAGGAGAAAGACAGGGTCACTGCAGTGAGGAGGACTCCGAGGAGCAGAGCTGGCTAGGACTTTGGGATCAGGTCTGCGGCTCATTGGTGAGGGGTCCCCACGACCACAGTGTGTTTCTGTCTCCCTGGTGGTGTGTGCAGGAGAGTAGGGAGGGGAATGCAAATGTGTCCTTCCAGCGTAAATCTTCAGGAGAGAGGTGAGCCTGGGAAAACTATGAGGACGTTTTTAGATTGGGATTCCTAGCAACACCAAGCATCTTGTTTCTTCTCCACTAGTGACTGTTGCTTTCTCAGCAGGAGGGTTTTGGCTCAAGAATTTCCTGGCCCAAGGGTATTGGAGAAGAGCTTGACCTGAGCGAAGCAGTGGCCAACCCATGGCGTGCGAGCCCAGGCACCCGGCAGCCCCGGGTCCGGCAACAGTGGCTTTCTACAACAAAGCCCCAGTACTGAGGTGGAATTGGAGTGCTGGTGCTTTGTGGTAAGTGAGTTTGGGACTGCCATTTGAGCTCTTGATGGCTAAGACATTTGCCATCACTGCCCTAGGCCAAGTGAGATGGCTCCAGGGCAGCCTAAGAACCAGAGGGAGGGCAGGAATGCCAGTCCAGCCCCAGAGCAGCAGCGTCCATGGTGACGCTGGCACTGGCCCCACGGAGGCCGTGAAGGGAGCCTGATGCAAGCACCGCCTGCTTTTCCGGAATCCAGTGGGAAGCCCAGGAAGGTCCACTCCGCTAGTGGCCAGTGTGGCCACAGACAACAAGGAGGAGCTTGACTGGAATCCCACACTCAGTGGGATATTTACTGAGCCACTCCAGATGCTTTTCCTGGGCTGGGACCAGGGCAGCCTTCCCTTCCCTCTCTCCATCCTGATGGACCCTACAGTGGTTTCGGTCCTCCCAGCCCCAAATCCTGCATGCTGGTGGCCATCCTCTCCAGGACACACCACTCCTTCCAGCTCCTGCTGTCCCTCCCTCGCAGCCAGAAGGCTTGCTCCTCCTCAGGCCACCCACCCTGCTTTCCCATCCCCTCCTATCAGGACGCTGACAGAGGTCCTGTTCCTGCATTTCCAAACGTGATCCTCAGGTCCCTTTCGGGCTCCATCCTGAGCTTTCTGATTTAGGTAGAAGGCTCACAGACGTGACCCTAACTCAAACTGTAAAAGAGGAGCAGTCTCTTCCCCCAGCTCCTTACTTCTCTATCAATCACATTCCCAGGCAGAATTTTCCAGAAGGTAAAGAAACCACTCAGTACACACAGCCCTTAACGTCGGGTCTGGAAGTGCCTTCCTGTCCTTTCCCGTGTGTGAGGATAGGATTTCTTTAGTGAGGTTTTGTTGTTGTTGTTGGGTTTCTTTGTATGTTTCTCCCCAACCCCTGGAACCAGGGACTGAATTCAGGCCCTTGCGCTTGCTAGGCAAGTGCTTATTCTATTGAGCTATCTCCCCAGCCCCTTTTGTGGGATTTTGATCAAATCCATGTAATACGTTGTTGTCCTTGCCAAAAGTTATGTACAATTCCAATTTGCCATCAACTACATCCAAATAGAATCTAGAGTTTGTAAATACTATTGCTTGAGTTAAATGATTTCTGGTTCTACAGAACTATAAATACCTTTTACCAGAACTTTCATGCTATATTTAGATGTGCTCCCTTCAGATAAACATGCCAAAAGATGACTTATAAGCACGATGATCATGCAAATTCCCAAATGACACTACAAAAGAATCATCCCAAGGATCCCTATCAGCATTTTATAAAAACAGCTATCATACCTTTGCAAGCATGGTATTATTATATAATGCTGCTTAACTTATGCTAACATTCATGAAAATGTTATTTATATATTTGCTACAAGATCCACAGCTCAGACTCATAGTGATCCTCCAGGCTCAGCATCCCTAGGGTGCACCACCTCACCTGGTCTCGGAGGCCAGCACAGCACTGGGGCCTGCACAGCATGCAGTACTGGGAATCAAACCCAGGTGCTTGCACTTGCCAGGCAGGTCCTTAGATCATGGAGCTATCTCCCTGGCCCATAATATGCTTTTTAATTAATTCACTTAACTCAATCTCACTTATAAATTTTCCTCGGCATTTAATTTTGTAAGCTATCTCAAAATTATTTCATGTTTCTAATGTCTGTCCTCTTATTGTCCTTACCCTGTCATTTTAGTATTCTACGTGCTAAACCCTGCTTGCGTTGCCTGCATGCAGGTTCTCAGTTGTGGCTTTTAAAACTTACAGTGGGTTTCAATGGCAGTCATGTAAGTGCTTAACTTTTTTAATATAACTGAACTAGCTATAGCAGTTTTCTGTTGAGCGCAAGGCTCCACAAAGCACGGCTCTGACACCACTGTTCACTTCTCAGCACAGCTTCTAGTTTCTCACGAATACCAAAACCTTCGCCTGGGAAGTTGAGTTTTTCCAAGTTTTCCTACAGTGGCTTCAGTCTTATTTTGCACCAAGTCTCTGCCTTATTCATATTGTTATATAGCCACAGAGACCAGCTGCCTCAGAACAATGACCCACGTGTGATGCCCCTGCCCATTCATTCCCATTATGCTCAAGAGCAGCTTTCCCTGACCCACACCCCATGATGCTTAGCTGCCTGAATCTTCCTGTCCTCTTCCTTCCAGTGGCAGATGATCCCCTCTTAAGCTGTTTTCTTCCTCGTGAAAATTATAGTAATTATTATTATCCAGGTAAGACCACCTACAGTAAGCCATGCAGTTTCCTAGGCAGTGTGTGGAAAGAAGGTAGCTTTTCACATACCGCCACACCAAGGGGAGCCAGAAGCCTGCAGAGGCAGTGAGCCACCTCATCCAAGTCCCAAACAAGTGAAACTAGGGACATTAGTGTGACTTTTTTCACTTTCTTTTTTGTTTTTTAAAGACAATAAAAAATAGTAAAATAAAATTAGAATTAATATAGACTGACTAAATATATAATAGGAGTTCAACAGTGGTTGTTATATTGCATATTGCTGTCTTCAAATTAGCTGCTCAGATTACTATACATAAGCATGCAAAATTGGTCAAAAATTATTTTAAAAAAGAGAGAGAGAAAATTAGCATGAACTGCTTCTTTCGATAAACCAGCAGAAATCTGCAATAAAATTATCCCAGCTATTCTCTCTCTCCCTCTCCCCCCCTCTCTATTTTTTTTATGTTGTTGTTTTGTTTAGT
>PVJA010005546.1:47821-78521 GCA_004027025.1 Myocastor coypus
CTCTCTCTCTCTCTCTCTCTCTCTCTCTCTCTCTCTGTCTCTCTGTCTCTGTCTCTGTCTCTGTCTCTCTCCCTTTTTCTGTATTTTAGGGAAGGGACTACATGGTACTAAGGGGTCTCACTACTAAATTGGACTCATAGTGATCCTCCTGTTTACAGCCTCCCAAGTGCTAGGACTACAGGTATGTACCACCATGCACAGTCCCAATTGCCATTTCAGCGTGCTCTGGGGATGGGGACAGGATGGAGGCCTGGGGATCAAATCCCTGGCCCCTGTGCCTGCTTTCAGGCACTTTAGTCCAGTGAGCTATTTGGCCAGCCCTCTGGACAGTTATTCTTCAATTGAGTTCAATATGCCAAATACTCAATGCCTACTGAATCTTAGGTTGAAATCTCCTGGCAGTCTCAATGCCTTTACTGATATAACTTCGGGATGTAATCCTGGTGTGTGACTCTGTGGTCATTACTGTGCTCTTTGTGCATGCTTTTTGCTTCTCTTTGCCTCAGGCCTTTGACCTACCCGTCACTCAGCACAGGTCAGATTCTGCTGCTGTAACAAAGAGCCCCCATTTTTCCCAAGGTTACCACAAAGATTCCTTTTTCATCTTTGCTATAGATCCCCTTAGCTCTGCCTACCACAATGTTAGCAGAATTGCCACACATGTTTCCTGTCGTTTTTCAAGCCAGGGCCAGCCTTGCCGATAACCCTTCTCCTGCGTCCAGACTAAGAATATTTTATTCCTCCCCAGGAAAGAACAACAAATATTTTTGAATGACAATAAAATTTACAATGCTGTCCAACTTCCCATTTTCCAAATTAATTTCTTAATGTTTTCCAAAATACATCTTCAAAGAAGCTATCAAACTAGACTCTATGCAGAGACCTACAACTGCCATGCTGCTGGGAAACTCCCGCTCTGTGACACAGGACAATACCAGGAAGATGGTATAACCAAGGACTCAATATCGCTACAGACCTTTTAGCAAGAGATGAGCCATCTGATTTCAGAAATACATGAATATCAAGAAATTTGCCACAATACTGATGACCCAGAACTTGGCACTGAGAAAACTTCCTTATGTTCTTGTTGAGTAAATATACTTGATTTGTTAGAAGTGAGACAACACTTCAAAGCAACAGAAATTCCAACATCCAGCTTCTAGCCTATGTCCTGCACATCCCATTCAGAGGTAAAGGACGAGGAGAGCAAATACAGAGATGAACGAAGAAGTCACCAAGGTTCTTGACTAAGCTCTACTCCATAGCAGAGACTCAGCCTTCACAAGACTGAATTGTGTGCAATACTGGAGGCTTGAGTTCATGCTGGGGCACAAGGCTTAATGATTTTAAGGAAGGTTTCACACTAGGCACCCATGGCTGAGTAGGATTCCTTCAGACAGAGGGAAGGAGGACTTTCATGGCAAAAGATCTGGAACATGGAACAGCCATGAGATTCAGGAAGAGAGAGGGAGAGGAAGAGGGAGAGAGAGAGAGAGACAGACAGAGACAGAGACAGAGAGACAGAGACAGAGAGAAGAAGGAGAGAGGAAGGAGGAGGGGTGGGGGAAGAAAGTGACAGAGGGATCTCAGACTGCCAATAAACTCAACAACTACCCAGTAACACATTTGCTCCTCCACCAAAAAAAAAAAAGCTGGGCGTCGTGGCTCATGCCTGTAATCCCAGCACTCGGGAGGCTGAGGCAGGAGGATTGGTGCGAGTTCGAGACCAGCCTGGGCTACAAAAGTGAGCTCAAGGCAAGCCTCAACTGCATAGCAAGACCCTGTCTCAAAAGACAAGAAAAAAAAAAAAAAAACAGATTTGCTCCTCTAGGCCAAGGTCTGTGCCTCATGACGGGCAGCCTAGAGAGAGCATTAACATCTTTCTGCTGCTGTATTGAACTGAGCCCTTACACACGCAGGACAGGGTGCCACCACGTGTGCTACATCTGCAGGACTGCCAAAGGGTCTCAGCTATCTGCTAACGCTTTAAAACAGGGGCTCTGGATCAGCTCCATGAAGACTCGCCCCTCCTAGGAGCAAAAGAAGCTTTAAAAGTGCCCCCAAAACACGCAGAAGCCCATTGCTTCGTGCCAGTGCAGGCGTAGTCTGTCCAAAATAGACGCTGAGCCCACAGGCAGAGCACAGCCAGAACCCAAGCGCGTCTTTCCAGATCACAGCGTCCTTGGCAGAGCTACGGAGCAGCGAAGACGCTGAACCCACTCACGCCTTGGGGCGTGTTAGAGCTGCGCAGGAGTCAAGGCCCTGGATCAGCGCCCCGCGTGGTTGCACAGCTCTCTCTACAGGCGTCAGCATTTCTGAAGATCTCATCAAGGACACAAGCATGCACAGAGAGTGTCACACCAGCTCTACAGAGCGCTCAGGACCACACCACCAGTTCCGCGGAGGGATGAGCTCCAGCTTAGCGGCTGCAGAGCACTGAGGACATACTTGCGCCTTGTCCCCTTGCAGACAGCATAGGGGGATCCCCTGCCATCACCTGAGAAGTTCTTGGGGCTGGGAATTTACCATGCTATCCTTTCCGCTTAGAACATGACTTCCACTTGTAATTAAAATTAAAAGTAGAATTTCTAACTTTCCCACTCTCGATAGCAAGTACCTTGTTGTATGTTGGAAAAAAAAAAAAAATGTCTGAGGGAAAAGAAATGCGTGGCATAGAAAAAAAAAAAAAGAAAGAAAGGAAACATAGAATCATAGCTAAAAATGCACTTGAAGCAGGCAGTGTGCCCTTCAGGTCTTCTGTGATTAGGATCAGAGTGTGGGACCATATGTTGGCAGGATTTAGCTATTACAGACTGAGCTGCTATAAACATGGGTACACATATATTGTTGAACCATATGTTGTTGCGATGAAGAAAAAGGGTGTTTAACAATATATCCTGATTACATGCTTCAGCTGGAATATTGCTACTTGGGAATCTAACCATGCCCTTGGGCATTGTTTCCTCATTTCTAAAATCAGGAAAGAGTATCATGGGAGGCAAAACAGATGAATGACACTTCATCAAGTTGAAAAACTATATTTCAAAAGATATTACCAAGAAAATGAAAAAGATTGGAGGAATATTTCCAGATCATTTATCCAATAAGAGTCTTCAACCTAGAATATATAATGTTTACAAATAGAGACAACCGAAATTAAACATGGAAAAAGCCTTTAAATAGTGACTTCTCCAAAGATAGACAAGTGGCCAACAGGTATGTAAAAGAGGCTCCAAATTATGACTCACTGGGAGAAATGCCAATCCAAACTGTAACAAGTGACAAATCATTTCACAGCCACCAAGGGAGTGACAATGGAGAAGATAGACACTGGATGCTGCTGCAGATGTGGAGAAACCGAGTTCCTGGTGGACGAGCTGTGGCGGCAGTGTAAAATGGCATCTTAAATTAGAAAGCAGCCTACCAGATCCTCCAAAGATTCAGCACAAAGTGTCACCCACCAGGCACAGAAATCCCATTGCTAAGGAT
The DNA here is from genome assembly GCA_004027025.1 of Myocastor coypus. Lineage (NCBI taxonomy): Eukaryota > Metazoa > Chordata > Mammalia > Rodentia > Myocastoridae > Myocastor > Myocastor coypus. Next base: position 51,311 of record PVJA010005546.1, read on the forward strand.
GAGAGTCCAGTGGCAAGAGGATGCGAGAATGTGCCCGCCTGAGCTCAGACATGCACGTGAGTATTCAGGGTATATTTATTCCTAACTGCTAAAAATGGAAGCAAATGTCCACTGAGTGATGAGTGGATTAGGAGCCTATGGAGTCCTGGCACAGTGGACCTTCGTTCAACAATAAGAAAGAATGGAAGACGAAACCTACCCCAATCTAGAGGGACCTGGAAAATGTCATGCTCAGAAAAAGAAAGCCATCATAGCAACTAAACAGTACATGAGTCTATCTGTGCGTGACATGTAGGCCAAACAAGGCCATAGAGATGAAGTCTTGGGGCTGTCCAAGGTCAGGGAAGGCAGGGGAGGGAAGCAGCCACTACCAGGGGCACAGTGTGATTGCAAGGTGATAAAAATCATTCTACAATTGACTGTGGTCACGGTCGAATCACTGCAAGCACACTAAATACCCCATCTTAGTTATTTTTTATTCATGCTAGGACAAATACCTGACACTCAGAATGAAGAAGAAAAGGTTTATTTAGCTCACAGTTACTAGAGGTTTCAGTCCATATTCTGCTGGCCCAAGGCTGAGTGGAACAAGGCAGAGAACATCCAGTTCATGGCAGGGGAAGAGCCACAATCTCGACAGAGGCAACGGAACAACCAGAGGAGCAGAGAGCAACAGCTCTAGTCCATCTTTCTGTCTCTCTTTATATTACATTCAAGCTCTCCACCTCAGCCTATCCCCCTTAGCCTATACCCATAATCCCAGAAGTACTTAAAACACATAATCCCAGGGATCATGGATCAAGTCTCAAGCTCTAGACCAGTAGTAAATCATATAATCCCAGTGACTCATGAGTCAAGTCTCAATCTATAGAAGTCCCCACCCATGATTGCATGAGGCTTTGGGGGGACAACTAGACATAAACTATAACACACCCCTGAGCGAACTGGGCATAAGTGGGCGAGTTCTGCAACTTGTGTATTAGAGCTCAATAGATCTGTCATAAAGAAAGGTAACTGTGGCACGCAAAGTTAATATCAAGTATGAAACGCGTGGTCTAGCCAAAGAACACTCTCAACCAACTCACTTTCTTCCTTCCCTCTGTGCCCCCTTTGGTGATTTCTGTGCTCTGAATGTGCCTCATTGTCGAGCATATTTTGAAAATTGTACTAGAGGTCTTAAAGGCAACTATAAAAATAAGGTGGATGAGAATTATTTTTCTTTTTTGGGAAAAAAAAAACCTGGGGCAATGAACTTGTGAAATAAAATTTGGATTCTACAGAGAAACATGAGTCAGAATCGCCTAAAGGAGAGCGATGTCACAGCACAGACTGAGACACGGGTGTGCCTCCACAGTGTGGTGGCAAGGGCCCCTAGGCTGCCATCTGGCCTGCAGGGTCAGGGCAGAACCTGGATGCAGAGTGAAGCACAAGCGTCCCTATGGGCATCCTGAGAAAGAAAACTAGAGGAACAGAGAATGGGACTCCATCTCCAGAAATTAAGGTCAAATAAATTATAAATCAGATACAAATGGATGTTCCTTGTAACATTTCATGAGCTATCGCCCCTACACTATGCCAACTTTATTAATAGGCCCAGTGAGCGACAGTTGGGTCTCAAGGCTTCAGCCACAGTGTGCAGCATTCATGACAGCACTGCCAAGGTGGGCGGAGCTTCGTGCTTGCCTGGAGTAGGACGTGGGAACTTGGAAACTGCATAACTTGTCCTAGTTGCCAATGAAGCAGCAGACTCCCAACAAGGAATGGCATCATGTATTACAAACGTGCATCAGTAATTTTTAATGTGCCTAAGGAGAATCACCTAGAGAGAAAACATTCTGTCAGGCTTTCAGAGAGAACAAAGTGGTCAAGCAATGACTGTGACTCATCCAGATGGCTGACACTGACAGAAGCTCTACAAAGCACTGTACATGGTTTCAAAGTAAATCCTGAGGGGATTTGACTGACATTGGGAGATGTAAAAGTTATATGCTTTGTTATACAGGTCTTGCTTTAACTTGCCCTTGACCACCCAGCACACAAGTTTAACCACGAGGTATAAAACATGAAGCTAGGTCAGTAGTTCTCAACCTATGGGTCACGACCCCAGTGGGGGTCGAACAACCAAAACACGGGGGTTGCCTAAAGCCATTGGAAAAGGTTATTTATTTGAAATTACAGTTTTGAAGTAGTCACCAAAATTATTTTTTGGTTTGGGGTCACCGCAACATGAGGAACTGTATTATGGGGTCACGGCATTAGAAAGGTTGAGAACCACTGAGCTAGATTATTATGCTGTTATGGTTTATGTCTAGTTGTCCCTCCAAAGCCTCATGTAATCATGGGGTGGAGACTTCTAGAGTTTGAGACTTGACTCATGATCCACTAGGATTATGTGTTTTAGTACTGATGGAATTATCGGTCTGAGTACTGCTGAGACTATGGATGTGGTCTAGGGTAGATATCCTAAGGCAGAGAGCCTGAATGTAATATAAAGAAAGACAGATAGACTCACATTGTTGCTCTCTGCTGCTGTAGTTGGTCAGTTGCCTCTGTCACCATATTGTTGCTGTTCCACTGCCATGAACTGGATGCTCTCTGCCCTGTTCCACTCAGCCTTGGAGCCAGTCGAATATGGATTGAAACCTCCAATAATTGTGAGCTAAATAAACCTTTCCTTCTTTCATTTTGAGTGTTGGGCATTTGTCCCAGCAATTAGTAAAAAGTAACTAAGACATATACTGAGCTGTAAAAGGCTTAAATCAACAGCTTCCAACATTGCCTGTTTTGTCAGTAACCCACTGTAATTATGAAATACTGGACTATGTATACAGCTGCTTTCTCTTAATTCAATAAGAAGAAAAATTTTGTGCCAATAATGATGAGAAAAATTATCAAGTCTACACCCTGTGCTCTATATAACTACTACGAGGACAACAATATGCATTGTATCAATTATAGGGAATGTACTACTAATGTGTTTCAGAACTGTCACATTGTTATTTCTTACTAAAAGTAAAAAAAGAAAATAAGAAAACCCATCCTAACGAGCTCTTTATGTTAGAAGAATGAAGATCCCATCTCAAGTAAATTATTTAAAGCAATAAGTATGTTAACAAGGTCATCCAACATAAAATAGTTTTCTTATCAATATAGAATAGTGTATAAAAATTATGCCTAAAATATATAGAGCATCAGAAAATATCCAGCATCTTGGACATTTCAGGAAGATGTGCAAAGTTTCCACACAGATAAGCATAAAACATAGAGAAAAATTAAAAACCTTAATAAATGGAAAGATAAAGTAGACACAAATTGGAAGAATTATAATGATGCCACTTTTTACTAAATTAACTAATGCAGTCCTAATAGAAACCCAAGCTATTTAAAAGTAAAAATTAATGATCTGGCCATGAAGTTTATAGGAAAATGAAAAGGACTAAAAATATCCAAGTCCAGAATAAACAGAATAAATACACAGAAAAAAACTTTCTATAGAGTGGATAATATACTACAGTGTGCTAAGATGAAGAAATAAACCATAGGTACAGAGCAGTCCCAGTGCAGATATGCATGCGTGCACACACACACACACACACACACACACACACACACACACACACACCATGCACAGTGGGCCACAAAGATGCAGTCTACAGAGCAACACTCCCAGGCAAAATCTGAAAACAGATGTATACTGCATACCACTCACCAAAAATAAGTTCCTGGGAGACCATAGACCAATGTAAAAAGACTATTCTTGTAACACATGCAAACTGGAATCATATTTACTTTGTGAGTTTTAACCTTTGCATAATTAATATGCAAAGATTCCCAAATGCTAGTAAGAAATTGACAGAGACCAGCATCTTGATTCACAAAAGCAGGTCACCAAAGAGGCCCCAAGAAAGCTGCTCAACTCTCCCAGTCCCCAGAAGAATGGAAATGGAGTCCCAGGACAGTGCTTCACTCCCAGCAGAAACTTCAGGCCAGGAGGAGGTGCAGGCATGAGGCCGAGGGGTAACCCAAGCATGGGGTGGTGGAGGGGACTCGATGCTGTCACTATGGCAGACTCTGGCAGATCCAGTTATGTTTGAACACACAGAGTTCAGGTCTAGATGCACACTCCTGCACATGTGTTCACAGCAAGGCAGGTGCAAGGCTGCAGAATCACTCAGGTGTGTGCATAGCACAGAGTGGGTAAGTAAGTTTATTCACACACTTATCTAGCACGGGAAGCACAGGAAATACAGTGACCAGATACTTTCATGAATGCAAGGCTGAGTTAAAGGGCCATCACAGAATGATCCAAATGCTACCATACTGTGAAGGAAGGTTTGAAGTCAGGCAAGAAAGACTGCGGGGCAATGAGAGAGATGTTATTTTGGGAGAGGAGGAGGGGGATAACGAAGGGGAGTCATGTGGACTTGCGTTCCCTCCTCCCTTCGTGGTAGGTACCTAACGGATACATATATGTAAACAATTTATGTGAACATACAGAAATGTGATAGAGATTATCATTAAAGTTACAAATACTTCCTTATACAAGTGTTTTATAAAATGTGATAAGATATCAAAGGTTACAAGGATTACATTAGTTAAGTGGAGCCTATTAGAAAGCCCAACAATGGAAGGGTGACAGTTTAAGTTCTCACAATTCCTGTTGATCAGCTGAAGTTGGATTGCTTATGGACAGGAAGTGAGTACTGGTTGGGCACAGCTCAGAGAATTTAGTAATAGGCATATGCGTTATGTTAACAAAACAGAAATTAGATAGAACAGTAAAAAGACTTTCTTCGTTGAGATTCCTGCTTCGATCATTGGATTTAATTTCAGCTGTCAGAAATGACATGGCATTTGGTTTATTAAATATTTCTTCTGAGAGACATGTTAAGGTTGAACTTCTAATTGATAATGTTTCACATTTCAGTAAACAAATTCTTGCAGTGCCCCTAAAGTTTATTTAGAAAGTCAGTTGCCATTTCCAGTTTTAATGAAAAGAATTCTGAAGGTCTGAACTACTCAGAGTTTCACTCCAGAGATCTTTACTGAATAACTGATTTACATGAGTGGGAGAACAACAGTAAAGGACAGAAGGCCCAGAAGTTATGACAGACACAACTGGAGCTTGCCAAAGGAAAAAGGCCAGTGGACAAGCCCAAGCAAGATCAAGCAGAGAGGTTTTTACTTAAAATTATCACTGATGGATGTACTGCATTTGGATAGTAAGGAAGAGGAGGGGGAGTGGCAGGAGAAGAAGGAGGAAGAGGATGAGGAGGAGGAGGATGGGAAGAAGAAGAAGAGGAAGAGAAGAGGAAGAGGAAGAGGAAGTAAGAGAAGGAGAAGGAGAAGGAAAAGAAGGAGGAGAAGCTGAAGAAGAACAGGAAGAAGAGGAAGAAGAGGAAAACAGGAGCAAAAGTTGAGAAACAGAATGCAGAAGTGAATGACTGCAGAGAGGTAAGGAATTTATGGGGAGAACTCAAATGCAGGTTTCACACACTGATCTGAGGAGGAGAAGATGAGGTTAGGGACCCAAGCGGCAGGTGCATGACAGTGTCAACGCGTGGGGCTGAGGAGTGGCTTCAGGTGACTTCTGGGCATTGGATAAGACATTCCAGGGCCCAGGGTTAGGCTTTAGGGACCCTTAATCCCGTTGTCAGTTTTGGACACCTGTATAATAATAACACAGCTCACCCATAGCTGGGACTGCAAAGGACAGAGACAGCCCAGTGCTGCAGACATCTAGACATGGCAGGCCTTGGTGCCATGCCAACACTGCAAGTTTAACCGTTTTGGTTCAAAGCTTACCTAGTTATGTTCTAAGTAAGAACCTTAAGATGAAACTGTGAATGCATGGAAAACTATCATTTAAAGCTTATAAAGCTCAGTTGAGGAAATCTTTAGTAAAAATTATCAGAGGTTCCTATGAGTCATGAAGCTTGGGAATTACAGTCTGCCTTTACAGTTCTACCTTTGCTTTACAAATCTGGTCAGACCATTATCTCTACTATTTCATACATTCTTACCCAGGTGCTTGGAGTGGAGCCCAAGGCTTCACACTTGCGAGGCAGCATTCTACCACATGGACACAGCCCTGGCCTGAATTCTCCTGTACTTTATGTGACCAAAGTTGTCAACCATTGTCTTCCCAGGCACATTAGTAAATAAATCTGTTTAAAGATTTTAAAGTTTGCCGGGCGTGGTGGCGTACGCCTGTAATCCCAGCACTCGGGAGGCTGAGGCAGGAGGATTGGTGCGAGTTTGAGACCAGCCTAGGCTACAAAAGTGAGCTCAAGGCCAGCCTGAGCTGCATAGCGAGACCCTGTCTCAAAAAGACCAAAAAAAAAAAAGATTTTAAAGTGCTACAAAATTGCAAGATATCATGCTATTTTTGTAGCTGAAGTTGGAGTAATTCAGACTTGCTTCATTTTCCTTGGAGTTCCAAATGGGTTGCATCAATTTCTCCAAAAGGCACTTGCTAAATCTTTTTTGTAACTGAGTAATTTTTTAATAACATTTTACTCAGTGGGCTACTTAATGTGGGAGAGCAGAGTCGCAGAGCACGTTTTTCTTTGTGACCAAAGGTTTATTTAATCTCTACTCAGGGCCAAAAGGTTTTATGTAGACTTTTCTTCAACATGTAATATTTCAATGCATTAAATATTTGAGTACATGATATCAATATTATCTGCTTTGCACAAAGAATTCATTTGGTTGTGTGCATGGGAATGCTGGTCAGATTTCTTCTCTCTACTTAGGAACCATTCATTTTGAAGTTATGGGATGAGTGGAGTGGACCTTGGCATTGAACTTTAAAATATGTTAAGGTGAGCAAGTCCATGCCATTTCCTCATGGATGGGTGCATTGGGATAATTGGAAAGGCCAGGCTCTAGGAAGGTTAGAAGATTCTACACATGGGTGATGGAAGTCCCCTGCTATTCCTAGCAGACACAGGCCTTAGGCTATGCTGGGAGGACAATATGACATCCCGATGGCCCAGCAGAACTGCAAGGAGCTTGCATTTTCCTTCCCCCACAACTGCCTTGTCCATCTTCTCTGGCCAGGCTTAACATGCTCTACTGTAAGCCTGCCTCCAACACAGAGATATCCCTAGCAAGAGCAGGCTTCAGGAAGGCCAGCCTCAGTGGTGCAGAATCCCAGGGGAGCCAAGCCTTGAATGAGCTCCTGTGCTCAATTTTTGATGAAGCTGAATGAATATGAACTAGGATTTCATGACAGCCCTCTAGTGGGAGGAGCTGCCATATTCTAGGCAAAACAGCAGAGGCATGGCCCTGCCCCAGGAAGGTGCGGCCCCTGTGTTCTGGGCAGACCTTGGGCCCACAGCACTCATAGCATAGGAGCGCATACCCCAGGTATAGATGTGGAAGTCACCTATTTGATGCATTACCAGTTTTCTTGCTCAAGGATGCTATTCTGGAAGGCTAAGCTGGGACTCCTAAGTAGGTCCCCCACAGAGGCTATGGGGTGTCCTGAGGATCTCCGGGGACAGAGGATGAAACAGCATTGCCTAGAAATGGGCCTGGTTAGGTTCTGTCTCTATTTCTTCTGTGCCTTGGCTCTCAGAGGCTGCAGTGGCGAGAAGTGATGCTCACGACAGCCTCCGGACGGTGTCCACTCACTCCCTGACCACAGCCACGGAGTCAGACTGTGAGGGGCAGGGTAAGGGCTGGGACAGGTCCCTCCCGAGGCCCTGTACCAGTGTAGAGCAGCCACCTGACAGCCTGGGCAGCTCTTCTGGGTACAGGAGTCAAAAAGGATTCTGGAAAAAGTGGCACTGAGGTGATCAGAGCTTGCTGAAGAGACAGGAAGCAAGGCTGGCAGCCAGGAGCTCATGTGCCCAGAGAGACAGCAGACTGCCTGCTCCACACGTGACACATGATGTCACAGGGCCAGGGCCAGTCCCCCAGGGCCTGCTCAGGCTTTAATGTAGCTCTGGCTTCACTTAGCACTGTTGTCCCTGAGTCTGTGGACTTGGGAACACCTTGGCATTCACAAAGCGACAGGCACAGTCCTCAGGAAGAACACAAAGCTACCCAAGAAACACCATGAGTCGTCTAATACAAACCCCTGTACTGTGGACAACCACATCAGGGGCAGATGGAGAAGCAGAAGGCACTCTCTTACTTTTGAACAACTGGACCAGAAATGATAGGAAGCTCAGGCCAGAGCAACCTTCACAGATAGTACCAGGCAGTGGCCATGGCTGTATCTAAGGGGTACTCCCAGCTATGACAGACAGCCTTAGGGCCTGGACATCAAGGCTGACTTCCAGCCGGAGTTGGAGAAGGTGGCCTCTCTGAGAGAGCACATGCCTCGCCTAGGCTTTCTCTTTCCTGTTCCATCCTGCCGTCAGCCCATTATGGTCTTCTTGTCTGCCCAAGGACGTTATCAAAGACTGGCCAGACTCACGCGTATTCACTTCACTTTAGCGACACTCCCCATGGGGTACCTCTCTCTGGGGGTCCTTCATAACCATCTAACCTTCTTGATCCCCTTTAGATATGGAAGAAAGGCTTGGCGTGACAGTGAGTGATGACCATGGTGCCTCTCGGAGCAGCCACAGAACCACAGAAACCATCACGCAGGCCTGGCAATGCACTCCCGAGGAGGGGCGTGGACGCCTGGCTCACCTGTGGCAAAGACGACGTTCCTTGAGACGAGTCGGTGCTCCACAATGGAGAACTGTGGGAGCTCGATCCTCTCCACTCCAGTGACAGCCTTGTCCCCACCTCGCCAGTAAAACTCAATGTCATCTGTGGTGTAGCCATCTACCAGGAAAGAGAAGCAGGGACACCGTGGATGTGAGACACCGCTGTTCTTTATAAGTGCACAGCCAAAAACACTCTTTAATAAATCAAAAGTCATGGCTTTGCCCTACTTGGGAGACCTTCCGAGAACCACCTTGCATGCACACTCACACTGTGTGCGACCACCAGCCCTGGCCCGGACAGTGTGCAGCAGTGAGCTCCCAGCACATCTCCACAGCAAGGGCTGAGGAGGGAGGAAGAGGGAGCAGAGCACGGATGTGGAGAATCTTAAGCACAGCTCTTCCTGAGGGCTGGCCAAAAAGGGGTTTAGCCAATCCATGGACGAGCGCACAGCTCTCACAACAAAAGCTGCAGCGCCCGGACCTGTTCAGAGGAGCTAATGTGTTGTGCCAACTGTGAGGTCTGCCACTCTCAGAAGGGCCTTTTGCTGGAACATCCTGGCCCTGAGAGGCTGGGACTTGGTGCCATCATAAAAGGGAGCAATGATCAGCCAAACTGCACCTCCCAGGCTGGCTCCCAGCACCCCAACACCATTCTCAGCTCACCCAGTAACTAAGCCAGTGCTTCTGGGGAAGCATACATAGCCAGGATGTTATGGTTGGTGTCTAGTTGTTGTTCCAAGGCCTCATGCCATCACAGGGTGGAGTTCTTAAGTTTGTGATCAACTCATGTTCCCCTGGTGTTACAAGCATGAGTGCTGCTGGGATTAGGGGTGTGAGCACTACTCCCAGCCCAGGGAGGACAGCCGGAATGCAACTTAAGGGAGACAGCCTTGCTCTCTGTAGCCAGTGCTGCTGCCGCCCCTTCTTTGCCCCTGCTCTTTGCCACCACTATGAATTAATGCTCTCTGCCATGTGTCATTCTGCCAGGGAGTGAGCTGAATATGGACTGAAACCCCCAGTAACTGTGAGCTAAAGAAACCTCTCCTTCCTTCATTTTCTGTGTCAGGTATTTGTCCCAGGAATGAGAGAAGCATAACTGAGATACAGGACAACCCAGATCCACATCATCTGCAATAGCCAGAAGTCTCTGCAGAGTTTGGGTCAACATTTGAAATTAAGACAAATGAGACCATAAATCTGAAGACACATCGTGGATATAATAGACTGCAGCACTTCAGTGTAGCTGAAGAAAAGGTAGACACACAAAACAGCTGGCAGCAGACAAAGGGGAGGTCGCAGGGTGCATGCCGCACAGCGGCTCCTTGTCTCCAAGGCCCACAGCTGTCCTGATCCTGATGGTGCAGATGGGGGTGCCCATGTCTCCTCTACTCCCTAGGCTTCCTGTGCCGCCCACTTGGGCCCGGCAGCCTGGATGGCCTTTCATCAAATGTGTGCCTTGACCCACCAGTCCTGTGCTCAAATGCTTTCCAGTGTAGTAGGAAAAACCAGTACCAGTCCTTACCAGGACCCCGCAAACCTGCAGGCCTGGCGGTGTGCCTCCTGGAGAGCCAACTCCAGGTCTTCCCTGGGCTCGCTCTTCCCTGCCTTTTTCATCTAAACACTCGAGGCTTTCTGGGGAGCCCTGCCGGAGGCTGTAGCTCCGAGCAGCCCCAAGGCCTCCCACAGCTCCTCCATTGGGTCTTATTTCCTCAAACTCTGTCATTCCTGTCTTGTCTGTCTGCTGCCTGTCCCAGAGCACAAGCACCATGCAGACTTGCATTTTGTCTGACTTTGCCCTCTAGCCTGGAACTCGCCACTGAGCTGTCACAGCACAAAGCCCTGGGCTGGACACCCAGTAACAAAAGCAAAACAAAGTCTGCAGGGAGCTGAGATCCAGTGAGCATTTCTGGATAGTTTCTTTCAGCAGCAAATTTACTTTCATAGCAGGAAATAAGGGCACGCCTTTTGAATCCCCACGCCCAGTGCAGAGACATGAAGACCACATGAGCCACCAGACAGTGGTGAGAAAGCCTGTTTTCATGTCAGTGTCTGAAGCATGGATCATAGGCAGGGTGAGGGCCTCACTGAGCAGGAACCCAACAGGCCCCAAGTAAGCTGGGGTGCAGTGGATCAAGATCAGCAACAAAACCAACAACACACCACACTGAGCCTTGAGGTGTGGCTCAGGCAGCAGGAGGGGCACCTGCCTGTGAGCTGGTCCGCGCGCAGCCCCGTCCCTCCTGCATGAGCACTCAACAGCTAATTAGCAATAAAGCACCTGAATACACCTCAAATGGAAGAAAATTGCCAAGATGCAGAGTGGCCTGCTATAAAGCTGATGGAAGATGAGCTTCCCTCTGACCGACTAGGGTCCCAGCGGTGCAGGCACTCATGCATGACGAAGCATATTGTAACCAAATTGCATCTAGTGTTTTCCATCTTGCTGCCGAGTGGACTGAGATGAGGAGCAGTTATGTTCTTACAGCTCAGCCCAGCAAATGGGCTCTCTTAATCAGATCTCAATGAAGAACTCACTTGCTCTGAATGTCTCTCTCCGTGTTTGTGTTTCTTTCTGTTCCTTCCTCTCCTCTTTCCTGCCCATGTCTATCTCTGAGTCTGTCTGTCTAAATCTCATCTTCCCTCCCTCTGTTATGAGACTGACATTTACAAGCTAGAGTTCAACCTCTGATTTTTAAGATCATTAAAAACATGTGTTGCGAGCATTATCAATGTCCCGGAAAGCTGTTAAGTAACAACATGAAGCACTACAGCGCAAAGTGGAAGCAGAGCAGCCGCAAACGAGGATACACACAGCTCTCGATTTCCAGGGTGCAGTTCTGCTCGTCCAGTGGGTACCGCCTGAGGTCCATCATACACGCCGCGGTGGTGGTGATCCTGCAACAGAGAGCAGGCAAAGTCAGCGCGGCCGAGGTGCCCACAGGACGGGCCCTAAGGGGCCTCTTCCACCCCCAGCATGCAGACACGCACCTTTCCCAGCACACCCTACAACACGCAGGGGAGAAACCCTGTGAGTATACTGGCAGCTAGCGCGATTGAGCAAATGGATTCAGAAGTGAGATGTGGTGGTGTATGCCTGTGATCTCCACATTTGGAGGCTGAGACAAGAAGACTGCCAGGAGTTTAAGGCCAGCCTGCCTAACCTAGTGTGACCCTGTCTTAGACAGCAAAACAAAACAAAAAAGAGTGAATACTATTGGCACGTAATGCCTTGGAATACGCATAGGTTGTGGAGCGGGTAGATTGAGGTATTCACGCAGGCTCTATTTCACATAAAACTTTTTGGGGTCAGGACATTTCAAGTATATAATACGTTTGTGATTAATTAGTGACATTGTGTCATCATCCAAACTTTAGATCCTCTGAAGTTATCCCAGGCTTGTTGGTGCTGGAGAACCAAGGGTTTCTGAGCAAGCTCTTACCTTCAAGATTTGTTTGGTCCCCTGCTCTACTGGATTTTTCTTATCTTTCTAGTACAGACAGACCCAATGTTTGGGATGAACCCATTTGGTTAGAACATCTGCATGAAGTGCTAAAGCACTGCTGCGCCACACGCCTCACCGTGCAGCGTGGAACCAAGCATCTGCAGGTTCTTACCCTCTCACAACCCTCTGTGCACTGGGTCCTAACACCCTCAGGCTTTTGCTATGTGGCCATCTATCTTTTCAAGGAGAATATTTTGCTTCTCTGTTATTGATTGTGAATCAAAATCCCATGAGTTAACTTCCCTTGGGGCCAGTTAAAGGCATGGAAAGAACTTAAGTTGTGGACCAAACACAGGAAAATTAACCCAGGCAATGGGTAAATCAACCACACACCTGAAAACAACATTTCCAGAAATCAGTCCATTTCCTGCTGAAGCCACAGCCTCCTCTGAGGGCAAGCAGCTCATCTGAAACCACTGTTGAAAACACAGTTGGCGGAGTGCCCTGTTCTGCACTGAGTTCTTGCACCTCCGCCACTGTGGAAGCTGATTGCACCAGGTTGGGGCCGTGAGTGAGGGCAGATGGCCAGAGATCTAAGGCATGGCTGGAGCTGCAACGTGGGGCAGCGTGAAGGGGCTTCTTGTTGATGAAAATAAATTAGACAGCAAAGATAACAGTGAGTGTGGTCACACAGAAGGCCATACTTTATAGCCGCAAGGTGTGACAGTGGCTTCAAACTGGAGGAGAAGGGATAAGCAAGAACCCAACAAAAGTGGATGACACCCAGAGAGGATAGAGGAGGAGACGGCAGTAGCTGCACCATGGACACCACATCCCAGGCGGCAGCACTCCCAGGGCCTGCTGAGGGGGTGTGCAAGGCACGCCTGGCCCAATCTATTTCATGGACTAGGAATGAAATCACAGTGGTGCTTCCTGGGGACTGCCTGAGTCAGCACACACCCTGCCTCCCTTTCCATCCCATATTTCTTGAAGTCCAGTGTTGCTTAGGCAGAGAGAGCCAGCTCTGGGGAAAACCCGCAGGCAGAAATCTAAGTGCATGCTATTTTCCTTGAGCTGGTCAGGCTTTGCCTAAAGGAAGGCTCTAAGGGAGCATTGCAGTGAGGAGCGGCCTCCTGTCAGCATCTGGCTAGGCCCATGATATTTATTTGTTTGTTTGTTTATTTATTTATTTGTCTTTTTGAGACAGGGTCTTGCTATGCAGTTCAGGCTGGCCTTAAACCCACTTATGTAGCCCAGGCTGGTCTCAAAATCACACTGATCCTCCTGCCTCAGCCTCCCAAGTGCTGGGATTACTGGTGTATACCACCACGCCCAGCTAGCTAGGCACCGTATTGAAAAAAGTCTTTTTTTTTTTTTTTTTTTTTTTTTTTTTTTGAGTTGAAGGAAGCAGTAAGGGAAATCATCAACATACTCAGGAAATAAGGGAGGGTGTAGACGACTGGCACATGAGGAGCATGCATGTGTCCAGAGGAACCCTCTATGGCCTGCCCTGTGGTGCAGCATGTCCTAAAGGTCACAACGCCTGCCATTAACCTAGAACCCACAAGCACGTTGCACCATACAACACAGAGCCAACACATGATGCGCTACCCTACAGCCCCTTACGTGCCAGCTACCTGAGACCCCAGCCTCACACTTTCAAATTCCAGGCCATGTTATGGCAGACTGACAGCTCATCCTCCACATAGAATAATGAAGCTCAAACTCAGAATACAAAGGGGACCAGGGAGATAGCTCAGTGAAATAAGTGTTTTCCTGGCAAGTACAAAGTCCTGTGTTCAATCCCTGGTACCACAAAAAAAGAAAAGAAAGAAAGAAACAAACATAGGATAAAATTCTATGGAAATTAGGACATTTTATGAGGAAGAGAAAGCGACTTCCCCTGAAAATGTTCAGGCCTCAGTCTTCCTCCGTGTTATTGCACCTGTTCATTTGAAGTGAGCTAGAACTAAGGTGATTATTTCTCATTTGGCTTTGCACTTGCCACACCAAACCTGAATGTACACCCATGCACACACACACACTCACACATGCACACACACATACTGACATTGTTTGGGGACATCGTGTGCATCAGTGTCACACTGACTGTGTTGTTATGGAGAGTACTTCCTGGAAACAAGAGAGGGGCTGGAGAAGGTAGAATAAGAGAGAAGCGTGGAAGCGTGTCCCCTCCTCCCAGATCACTAGGGTTTTTCCAAAGCTAGGATCCAGATCGCCTCACTGTGGGGCGACAGCAGCACTTTCTTCTCTTTGCTTGAGGGACACATAGAGACAAATATTCATGGCTCATGTGTCTTCAGAAAAAACACATAAGTAATCCTGTGAAGATGAAGTGGAAGTCCGTGCAGCCTCATGAGGAGGCACACAGCAGAACCAGAAGACAGAACATAGGCTTGAGGCGGAAGGTAAGAGGGGAATCATGGAAAAAGAGCCAGCACCCACGCAGGCGTTCCGGCCCTGTAGTCGCTCCTCCCTCAGCCACGGCACCTGCATCCATGTGGACCAAGCTCACACAGCATGGGGAGCAGACACTGCGTAAGATGAATGGCATGCAGAAGACTGAGCCTCGTCATAGGAAGGCGGAGGAACTTTACCAACAGAGCCTGAGCCCAAGGAGTAGATGTGGAGCAAGGGCAGACAAGCCATAGCATGGCCTGAGCTCGGTCTATGCCACCCTAACACTTAGACACACACACTGTATATAATCTGGACGGAGCCACCTCATTTCCTTAGTCTTATGTGGCCTGACAACTCTGCTTCCTTCTGAGTGATAGCGACACACCCAACCAGCTGGGCTCCAGTGTGGCTGGTGTGGGGCCCTGCGGTTTCACTCCTCAGGAGACCCTGTTGCAAGGGTTTCTTTTTCCTATGTTGACTAAGGGACCAAAGCGTTTGTCACCTTTATGGCCACCAGTTATGCATATGATAGAAAACCAGAAAGAGACATGGCCAAGCAGTAGGAACAGTAGAGCTGATCTCTGTGAGGAAGGGGCAGAGGCAGAGGCAGAGGCGGAGCCAATAGAGAAGCAAGGAGCAGCCGCTGAGCAGCACCTCTGGCCTGGCGCCGCCTTTTGTGTTTCCGGCCAGGACAGTAACTGGTCCTACCTGAGCTTCATACCTGGTCCCAGGGTCTTCGCAGTACCACATGCACACTCAGTATCATCAAACCACATTGCAGCTGTGGGTGAGCAGATAAGGAGGACTGAACATCCTGGACCCGCTCATGTTGCTCCCAGGAGGCAGACACAGGCAGGCTGGATTCTGCTGTCTGTCTTGGACATACCATGTGGCGTTAGAAAGAACAAGGTGTGTTCAGCTCTTGAAGGCCTCCCTGGGGAGTGAGGTCCTCATTGCAAAATGAAGGTGGAAAAATTTAGGTAGGTGGCAGGTGATAGGAACATAGATGCTCATGGGTCATAAGCATATGCCAATAATATTCTCATTCTATGGGTAAAAACAATTGTAGAAATAAGTAAATAAGGAAAATAAATGTTCTACATATGACTCCTGCCATAACTATAGTGGCCATTATTCCTGTTTCTCTCTGTTCTAGAAATCGCTTGGATCATTCCACCCTTAACAACGTAGAACTAAAGAAATGTGTAAGAATTAAAGGTATGAAAGAGTGAAGAATAAATTAGCATCTCAGGAGCACAGTCTCCAGTAGGTATAAGTCCTGCTGTGAGATGCCTGATGGCTCTCTACCTGTAGGCCAGCCTTGGTGATTTTCCCTTCGGGCTTGAGAGATTGGAGCCATGCCAAGGTACATCTGGGGCTTCCAGTGTGCTCAAAGTAGTGATTGTGTCTCAGTTATGTCAAGCTTATGGGACCCAGCTCAGCACCAGCGCTTCTATTTATAAACATCCACCAATTTAAGACTCGTAACAAGGCCAGACACTCTTTGTGTCGCTGCACACATAGCGATTTCTCAGGACAGTCTTCTGTGAGGACTGCTGTGGACACCCCTGTTGGCTGGTGAAGCACATGTTTACTACCACAAACGTTAGTCTGAAGCATCAGCCCATGGCCTAAGTGCAGAAGGAGTCCCTGCTGGCACTACAGAGAGAGGACTGTTGTGAGTGGAGTCTGAAATTCAGAGGCAATGTACATTATCTCCTTCACTGTTTGCATGGATTCTTTCAATTTTCTGTAGGTGATGGAGAGGAGAATTAAAGCATCCAATCTGCACATTCATTCTGATGATCCTGGCCAACCATGGCAGTGGAAGTTCCTGGACCATCTCTCTCGGGCCACCACATCTGAAGCACCCCAGCTCCACTGTCACTCCTCTCCCTGGCCACTTTAATGCTTTCGTTGCCCTCAGCACCAGCTCCAGGTGGGAGCCCACATCTACCTGCTGCCTCCACCCATTCTCTCTTGGACTTGCATGACACAGCCACTTCCTGCAGGCCTTGAATGGCACAGCACACAACAACAGCCCCATAAGTCCTCATGGCAAGTACCCCATAGGTCTGCCCCAAACACATGATCTTGGACCTTGGAGGACCAGTGCCATGCAGGAAGTGCTGGCCTCAAGCAAGAAGTGCAAAGAGTAAAGCATTAGCTTGGCTCATGGTGACTTTAAGGTCACAAATGGAAAAGCAAACTATGGTCCCTCTCCTTGGTCCTGCACAGTCACTAACTTCCAAGAGAAGCCCACTGTGAGGGCTCTAGTCAAGATGCTTGGGTGAGGTCTCCCTGTTTTTATCAGTCAAGTGTTTTCTGTGATTTTTAAGCAGAGCTTCCTCCCAGTACTGAAAATTGAGTCCATAGCCTTCACAGAATGACATACCAATAAAACACAGTGTTTTATTAGACAAAGGCATCACTGAGTGACCCAGAGTGGGTTTGAACTTGTTACCCCCATGGCTGAGTATAGTAAAATTACAGGTGTGCACTATCATACTTGCAGAAGAATTAAATTCTTATTAGCACCGTATAATCCTACAGAACTCAATAGCTGCATAACAGGATCCTGTGAAACTGAATGCTCCATCAACACCTTGGGACTACAGTGTTAGCTGCAACAAGGACCACAGTGAAATGTACCTCGGGTGGGCTTGGGGCTCTCTGACTACAGCTTTGTTAAGGTCACTGGTCCTTGGAACAGGGTCCTGCTGGTTGGCACTCATGTCACGTGTTCAAGAACTCTGAGCAGCAGTGGTACGAATGGCCAGGAACTGTGCTGCAAGTGTACTGTGGCTTAAGGGACCCGTCAACACCCTGCAGCTGCTCACAGCAACACAAGCTCGTGTTCGTTCCAGGGTCACCAGAGGCCAGGTGGGCTGGGTCCTAGAGGCAGCTACTCTCACTCCTACAACAGAAGCTTGAATGCTGGGATTAGGCACCTAACTCATAATTCAGACCTAGCGCTTTTTTAAAGCAGGAGATGATGGAGGAATTTAGCCAATGTTTCAGATATCTCAGTGTTTGCTCTGTTTTATAAACACATTGACAGAACAGCCCGAAGGCTTTGCTAAGGACATTCCTGGTGGCCACTGCTGAGCCGCTCACTACAGGAAGTGGAAGTAACCTAGGCCTTTGCCTCCCCAGGATCCACTCTCTTCAAGGCATCAGTTGCAATTTGTCTCAGAAGAGATACCGTTTCCCTGTCTCTAACTGCAGGCCAAGTTTGTGACTTGCTTTATCCAACAGGGTCAAGTTGGGCGGTCTCCAACTCCTTCTGTTCTCATCTTTTGCCCATACTGTGAGAGACCACCATGAGCATGCTGGTCCCAGGAAGGAAAGGAAGAGCAGAAGGACTGACCCCTTCTCATCTTAGCAGCACCTATGAGCCAATGGGACACACACCCAGCCAGGGCCATCAGAGGTACTCAGCAACCACCCAGGCACTGAGGCTCTGAGCACTTGTTATTCTAGCACTGGGACTTTGTAGTTGAGTTACACAGCACCTGTTTAGCAACAGATGGCAGATACAACAGTAACATAGGTCACTGGCTGCACAGAGGAACAGAAGCTGGGAATTTCCCTGTCCAAAACAGTAGCTGCTTAGCCATATGTGACTATGTATGCTTGCCTTTTAAATTAAGTTATTAAATGAAATGAAGACCTCAGCTTCTCTGGTGCATTAGCCTCTACATGAGGGCTTAACGGCCCCCTCTGGCTGGTTGATCGCTCCTGTATCATGTGGACCGTAGATTAGCTTCACTAGCCCCACAAAGCCAAGCAAGTAGTGCCTCTATCTCTCTGCCTCTTTCCCTCCTCCACCCTCCCCCCTACCTGGTTTTAGGGAACTTAACTTTCTGTATAAAAGTGACTGAGGGATATGACCTATACAGAAGATTCAGCACCTTGAAAGATGTTCTCATAGAGAGAACCCTGTGTGCTGGGCTGGAAGATGTTGCTCAAGGTCTTCATGACATTCTATGCTAAGCCTGATGCCATGCCTAGCAAAGAGAAAGATCCCGCTAAGTAAACAGTAATTGAGCAGAAGGAATGAAACACGTAACCTGATCTTCAGACTTCGGCCATGGATGCTAAAGCTTCCACTGTGGATTGACAGGGTCCATAGCACCATGCCCACTGTACTGGGAAGAAATCACCCCAATGGCTCTGCCCTGTTAAGGATGAACATGTAAGTTCCTATGGAAATGCACACTGAAAGTTGAAAGACTTGCAAAGTACGTCCATCACTCCAAAGCTTTGAGTGGACAGGGCCTCTTTAAAATCAGAACAGGGAAGCACAGGAATGAACAGCTAACTCAGAAACTGCTGATGCAAGTATTGAATTGAAAAGTGTCAAAAACAGCGCCATTGACACTACCAAAAAACACTTAATGATGTGAATAGCTTCTTCAATTTTAATGGGTATTCAAGCCCCAGCAAGATCTTGTTAAAGCCCAGAATCTGAGCCACAATGTTGCTGTGGACTGACCTGTCCAGTTCTTCCTATATACCACAGGATGACAGAACAGTGGTTCTTTTTTTTTTTTTTTTTTTTGTCGTTTTGAGACAAGGTCTCGCTATGCAGTTCAGGCTGTCCTTGAGCTCACTTTTGTAGCTCAGGCTGGTCTCGAACTTGCACCGATCCTCCTGCCTCAGCCTCCCGAGTGCTGGGATTACAGGCGTGCGCCACCACGCCCGGCTAACAGTGGTTCTTTTTCATGCACTTACTGGATTGCTTCCAAGAGTCAGCTTCATTGTAGAATGTATCAGGACTCGTTCCCTTTTAAGATTTTCTAGAAAATTTCTAGAAATTTTTCCAGAAAACTGGACTTGATTAGCCAGTCGTTAACGGGTACTTAGGTTGTTCCACCATTTTGACTCTTGCAAATAATACCACAACTAATGACCAATCTGAGTCCCCTTTGTTTCTCTTGGTGTACACACAGGAGTGGAGTGGCTGAGTCACATCGTACATATGCATAAATTCTGAAGAAAGAGCTCACCGCTTTCCCAGTACTGTTCCCATAAGCAGTCTTTAAGGATTCTAATTGCTCCATGTTGCCAACACTTACTTTATTTTTCCCACTTAAAGGAAAACAATAGTCACCCTAATGTGTGTGAAATGTGTCTTCTTATTACTTTGCCCTTTATGTCCTTGAAGGCCATTAACACTTTTCAGATGTTTATTTGCGATCCATACATTTTCACTGGAAGACTGTATATTCAAATCTTCTGTCAATTTTTGAAATGAGTGGCTTCGTATTGTTAGCCTCTAGGAGATCTTCATATATCCTTATAATAACGTCTCATTAAATATAAGACTTAGGAATTTTTTTGCTGTTTTGCAAGATTTTCTTATAGGAGCTCTATAGTTTTCCCCCATGGATTTACACGTATGTCCACTTCAAGTTAGTTTTTGTATATGGTAGGAGTCAAAAGTTTAACATTATTCTTTCCCACGTGCATATCCAACATTTCCCAGGAGCATTTGCTGAAAAGGCTGTGCACTGTCCATGTTCTGGGCTTGGAACTGTTGTAAAGGACCATTTGCCTACATGTGCTGGGCTTGTTTTATATATTCTATCACACTGGATTTTTTCATGTTTGATATCTTGTGAGATTCCACATAAATTTTTAGGATTTTTTTCCATTTCTACAAAAAAATACCACACATTTTGATAGGTTGCTTTTGAAACATTATCTTCTTAATATTGAGCCTACCAGTCCCTGAACGTAGTGTGTCTTTCTATCTGCTCCTTTTCAAGGCGATTTCCATAATGTTGCATAGACTTCTGCATACAAATGTATGTGTTTCATTGTGAAGTTGATTCCTAGTATTTGATCTTTTCAAATGCTATTGTAACAGGAGAAGCTGAGTTTGCTTTTTAGACTGTTCATTATTAGCAGCAGAAAGAAAACCTATTCTCTTGTATTGATTTTATGCTTTGCAATTTTTTGAATTCATTTGTAGTTATACCAGATCCTGTGTGCATGAGAGTACAATCTTTAGATCTTTTTAGATGGGACCCTGCCCTCCATGAGCAGGTAACTTTTCTCCTTTCTTCATAATTCAGACAGAAATGGAACAACCAGATGTCTTCACAGTTTTTGTGATCATACGGGGAACAATTTTAGTCTTTCACACTGACTATGATGTTAAATCATGAGACTTTTACATATAATTGTATGGTGTTTAGAAAGTTCCCTTTTATTCCCAGCTCACTGTGTGTTTGTAGCATAAAAGTATAGTCAACTAAACCAGATACCAAAGGTGCATCACCTGAAAGGAATATTTTCCCTTCATTGCATTAATGTGCTTGTTAAGGTCTGTGTTGGTGACTTCCAGTCTGTGATGCTTCAGGGGTGCTATCTGCATTATTACTTGGAAGGGATTAATGCTGTGTGATTTTTCCTTTAATAGTATTTTTATCTGGCTTTGGTTTTAGGGTGATGGCCTCCTGAACGATTAGGCAATCATTCTCTGAAACAGTTTACATTAAATCTTCTTTAAACGTGTGATGGAATTCCCAAGTGACATCGTGTGGTTTAGAGATTTCCTTTTGAGAAGTTAGAATTATTTATTTGCTTTGTAATTCTGTTTTGGTGGGTTGTATATTTTTAGAAATTTTTCCATTGCATCTCAGTTATTTGTTTTTTTCTGATATATGAGTGTTAAATTATAGTAGTATGCACCTTCCCATTTCTTTAGAATTGGTAGTAATGCCACATTTTAGTTTCTGATTTGAGTTAGTTGAATTTTTCTTAATCCAACTAAAGGTTTATGACAAAAATTTTAGTTTCATGCACTTTTCTAATCATGCCATACTGTTTATCCCTACTTTATTTTTTATATTATTTCTTCTACTTATTTTAGATTTGGTTTCCTTTTTTCCTTTTAGTTCCTTGAAGTCAAAGGTCATTTAGTCTTTTCAGTGTATGTGTTCAAAGATACAAATATTTCTCTTGGAATTTAGCACTGATACGTTTTGAGGGTATTATGAAACTGTCTACTTTTCTTTTGAATTTTGTGATTGTTTCCTATGTTTTGGAGTTCTGATGTTGAATATATACATAATTATAATGTCACATACTCTGGGTGACTTGACCCATTACAGGTTTTGACTTAAATTTAATTTTGTCTAACATTAGTACAACCACTTTAGATCTTTTTTGATCATTAACTGTATGGAAACCATATGTCCAGGCTTTTACTTTGAAGTTAGTTAAATCTCAGTGTACCTCTGCTCTAAGATGAGTTTACATTTGCTCCTTTTGGTACAAAACACACAACTGGATCCTCTTTTATTTTTGACTCCTCTGCCAATATCTAGCCTTTCATGGAATGGTTTAAACCATTCACACTTCAAGTGATTACTGATAAGGAAGAACTGGTTTCTGTAATATTGTTAATGGTTTTCTAGATGTCCTAATATTTTTCTTTTCTTCAGTTCTTTAATCTTGGTTTTATTCTTGGTGTGGCTGATTGGTTTTTCATAGTACAATAACTTAATTCTGTTTTCATTTCTTAGCTGTACATCCTGTGAGTGTTTTCTTTATTTTTTATTAATTTTAATGAGAAATAACAATGAGACAGTTTCACAACAGGTTACTAGGACAGTTATAATAATTAATACATTGCATATTGTTGTCTCTGTAATACTTGTGTAGAGTACAAGATGCAGACTTGATGTCTTGTATAAACAGTATTAGCATAAATCTCTCTTCTCATTGAACTAAGGGAAAGTGGCTGTATATATAGTCCAATAGTCCATAATAGTACTGGGTTATCAGCACAACTGGCAGTGTCAGAAACTGTTGACTTGAGCCTTTTACAGCTTGGAATATTAATATGGCTTTACTTTTTATACGTCATGATTACACTTTTCTGCAGGATGGTTAAGACCAAGGTAAGGCAAACCTATATAACAAAAAATGTAACTTTTATATCTGATAAGGTCAGTCAAATCCCATCAGGATTTAAAAAAATTATCATGTTGTTATACTTAAAGCCCTAAAATTTTTATAATATGCTTTATATATAACCTCTAACTAGCTCTATACCCATTATATTATTGATGCTATAAATTGTATCTTTAAACACATGTGCCTGACAACATGGATTTATAATTATCTTTACATGTCTGTCTTCCAAATCATTTTTAGCAGAATATATTTATTAGGAAAAGAAAGCTCCCATATGAGAGAAGGACAAAAGAGGGGGTGCCAAGTGGGTTGTCCTCCCGAATCATTTGTAGTTACATTTTTTTTTTTTTTTTTTTTTTGGTACCAGGGATTGAACTCAGGATCTTGTGCTTGCCAGGTAAGCACTTATTCTACTGAGCTATCTCCCTAGCCCAGTTGTTACAAATATTGAACTTTTATTTGTCTTTAGCAGAAACTTTGATTTCTTAACACATGTTTGAGTTGCCTTCTAGAACCTTTTTAAAATCTCTCCTAAAATTTCTTTTAGAGCGGGTAGTAAAAATAATCTCCTTTATCTGTTGGTTATCTGAGATCTCAATTTCTCCTACTTTCTGAAGAACAACTTACCAAATATAAAATTGTTCACTGCTAGCAATTGTCTTTCAGTACATTAAATATAAGCTTTGTCTTCTGCACTTTAAAGATTCAAATAAAAATAGTACCATAGTCACTGTTTTGAGTATTCTTTCTTTATTTTAGTGCATCACTCAGCTTTCAAGGCTTTCAGAGTTTTCTCTTGGTCTCTAGGGTTAGAAAATTCTAGTATAAGGCATGTCCGTATATATTTCTCTAGTTTTATGCCAAATGACATTCAATATGCTTCTCAGTTTTGTAGGTAGATTTTCCATCAAATTTGGCAAGTTTTCCACTCTTATTTCTTTACAAACTGTCTTTCTCCCTGTCATCTCCTGGGATTTCTGTAATACATATTTAGATTATTCAATTGCAGGTCTTTTAGGCTCTGTTCACTTTTATTTCTCTTTCTTCTTTCTTAAATTTGAATTTTTAATCACCCTATTTTCAAGTTTCTGTTGGTTCTTTTGCTTGGATAGATATGATGTTCAACCCCTTTAATTAATTTTGGAATTACAATGATCAGTGTCAGAATTTTTCTTTGGTTCTTTTTCATAGTTTTCAGTCACTTATTTATCTTTAATAAAGTTTTCAAATGCATTTTTCTAATTTCCTAATTATTTTCTTCCTTTTAAAAATCTTTTGTTTATGTATTTGTTTGGTACAGGGCCTCACTGTGCAGCTCAGATTTGTAGTGATCCTCCTGTCTCAGCCTCCCCAGTGCTGGGTTGACAGGTATACACCACAATTCTGGGATTCTGTGGCTGCCTTAGCACAAGCCAGCATGGCATGTGGTATGAGGGGTTGAACCCAGGTCCTTGCACTTGCCAGGCAGGCCTTTAGACTATCAGGGTATCTCCCTGGCCCCTCTTTAATTCTTTTTTACTTTTTCCCTTACATTTTTTTGAGAATAAAGATCAATTAACGTATCGATTGAACATTAGATCATGACCATGTCAACACATTTTGTTTCTTTGAAGTAAGCATGTTTTGCTCTACCTTTGCATGCCTGTAATTTTGTTTCTGAGCACTAGACATGATTCTTTTTTTTTAAATCAAGGTTTACTGCTTCTGAATTTGGTAATCTATTTGTTCTGATATATTTCTTTTTTATATATTTAGCACAGGGTCTACAGAGTCTCACTATGTAGATTGGACTCCTAGTGATCCTCCTGTCTTCAGCCTACCAGTCGCTGGGATTACAGCCATGCACCACCATACCTAGCCTCTATACTTCTAAATTTTTTAAAACAAGATCATTCAAGATCATTTTTAACCAAGATCGACCCATCAGGTATTCTCCACAAGGTTTACAGTCTATGTCTGTACCTAGTAATTTGCTTGAGTACTGGGCTCCATGTGCTTGAGACCAAAACAGTGCCTGGGTTAGGGAGTTGCTGGGGGAAAGACAGTAAAAAATACACAATCTCTCTCTGTCTCTGTCTCTCTGAATCTGTCTCTGTCTCTCTGTCTCTGTATCTCTCTGTTTCTGTCTCTCTCTGTCTCTCTGTCTCTGTCTGTCTGTCTGTCTGTCTGTCTGTCTGTCTCTCTCTCTCTCTCTCGTTACTTTTTAAATGTATTTCTCACTATGTAGCTCAGATTCATAGAGATTCTCCTGTTTTCTGCCTCCCCAGAATAGGGATTATAGGTATGCAACACCACGTTCTGTCTCAGTGGTTGGCTCAGAGGGGTGGGGGTGGGACAAGTGCATCATGTGGTCCTGAGTGTACAACCCTGGTCTCTGGGCGGGGCTGGAGCAGGGACTGTCACAGGCATGCTATCACACAGAAACAGGAGAAATCTGGATTTTTCTGAGACCTGTCTTCAAGCCTGGTGAATACAGTTAGAAGAATATTGTTCATTTAAAAACTGCAAAGAGAACAAATTTCAAATGTTCTCACCACAAAATTTGTTAATTATCTGAGGTGAAGGGTATGATAACCAGCTTATATAATTATCCCACATCCTATTCATAAACCATGAAATTACTTTGTACTCCAAAATTATATAATTATAAATTGTCAACTTATAATAAAAATTTTAAAAGAATGAATCAAGGGAGTATATTAATATATCACAGTTACAGGTTAATAAGAAACTCTAAATGCAAGGAGTAAATTCTTCCAAGTGCTAATATTTAAAAAAAAAACACCAAGGGCCAATCATTTCATTTATAATTAGTTCTTAAAAATAAATATCAGGCATTGAGGACCCATGAGTTGCTCACCAATAAGCCTTGATCTGTGACACCATTGCTACACACTAGTTGGATAGTCTCTGTCCTCCAAGCATCCAAACACACACACACACAAAGCAAAAGAATGGGGACGAACTCCATTAAAGTAAAATTACAGTCAACTTCATGTGGACCTACAGAAAGTATACCTATTATAGTGGAAAACAAGGAGACAGTATATCCTACTATCCATTGCCTACCAATGCTCTGGGGTTAAATCAGTGAAATGACCCTGGAAATAAAAATGAGAATAAAAGCTATTGGAAATGAGACTGAAGATATCACTATAAACAGTAGGAATATGCAACATCATGTAAGGGTTAGCTAGACTAATAGAAGTAATTGCAAAGGAGATGAGCAGATATAGTTTAGATGGGCATGTGCTTAAAGTTAGCTACAAAGGTATTTGATAGATCAATAGCTTCCGTGCTTTCCAGCAAAGACCAACTAGAAAAACAGTGGCCATCACTCCTATTCTGTATAGTACCACACCTTTAAAAATTTGGGATAAATGTATCAAGAATGGAGAAAGTGACAAAACTTTCCCAAAAGTAATAAAGAAGAAAGGAAGTAGACACATTATATTAACGTGGGGAAAAAAAAAGACTATAAAGTTTTGAACTGCGTTTAAGGAACATAATTCCAACATCATAAACTGTATTTTTAGGAATCTGATAAAACAAATGATTATAAAGTTCATGTAGAAGAATAAATAATTTAAGTATTAAGCCTGACACCTAAGGATTTGAGAACCAAAAACTGAACATTTAGGGACCTCACATCCTACTCCAAGGTAAATTCCAATGAAGTGAAAATCTAAACAGAAAATGCAAAACTGTCTGGAGGAAAGAGTGAGTTCAGCTTATGGTTTCAGAAGACTCAGTCCCTGGTTAGCCGGCTCAAGGGCGAAGCACCGCAACAGAAAGGTGTAGTAGAGCAGAAGGCTTACTTCAGCTGGGAAGCAGAGGTGTGAGCAGCACCAGAGCGGAGTGGGCCAGGACTTGCACTGGGTGCCTAGGACCATGGCCCTGGCCTGAACAAACACACCCAGAACTGGGCCCCACTGACCCCCGTGAGCAGCTACCAAGCCAATCCAGCTGACAATGATCTTAATCACCACACTCATGCTACAGAGAGAAAATTGGCAATTCAATCTGAACTTACAAGTTTCTTTCAGTGCACTGGAAGGATAGCCATACATAAGTTAGAAAGGGCTCTCAGAAGCAACTTGGATTCTTAGGGTAGCTTCCTCACAGTGGGAGAATAGCAGTTGAGAAGAAAGGCAGCGAAGTGATAATGTAATGTCAGATCTGAATAGGGACTATGATGAAAATGTAACATGGCAACAAAGCAGAAGGTAAACAGATGACAGCAGATGAGGCGCTCTCCACAGAAGGGTAAGAGTTGAACTGTCTTTGATTATGTAATCATGTTGTAATGTACTAAAGCATGCAGGTAAGATGTGTTCAAATATATGGCAAGAGTTTAAATTCTAGGTTCCCGCGACTAACTTCCTGTTCCAGCCCAGACCCAAATCGCACCGCTGGGAGCTAAGCCTGCGCGCCCGCCGCGGGTAAGCTCCCTGCGCCCCTCTGCCCCGCCTCTGCGTTCCTGCGACTAACTTCCTGTTCCAGCCCAGACCCAAACCGCACGGCTGGGAGCTGAGCCCGCGCGCCTGCTGGGTCAGGATCCTTGGCCTTCCTTCCCTTTCCCCGCCCCCCCCTTTTTTTTGAACCCCTCCAGCCCAAGCTCCAGCACCGAAACCATCAAATAGCCCATTTGGCAACTGATCTGGTCCACGAGCCTACAAGGACTACTCAATCCCAAAGCTCCACCTCCACCTACAGACCACATCCGCCAGGATTCACAAAAGCTAA
>PVJA010005547.1:0-78478 GCA_004027025.1 Myocastor coypus
GTGTGGGAGGACCGGGATCAAGAGGAAGCACGGAGACGATCTGGTCCCCAAGTATTAATTTCAGAAACTATTTACCCAGCATCATAGAAAACGTGATGGCTTGTCCCTCTTAGGACTGCACTGTCCCTTTACATTGTGGCACACTTCCTGCCTCCCCGTACAAAGTGAAAAGCCCCACGCTTTTGTGTTCCTGTCTTCCAAGGGTTATTGAGAGCAATGTCGGTCTGTACTCTGGCATCAGCGATAGTGTCTGGTAAGACCTGGAAATTTCCTCCCTGCACTACCATCGTACACCACTAAACTTAGAGAGCAGCATGACTAATACAGCATGCATGAAGATTAATGTCAAGAACTGCATGAGCCATAGAAGCCACAATACTGTATTTAGAATAATAATAAGGCAAAGAATAATGGCATCCTAAAATTTAATGAGGTAGCTTAGTTTAAATGTACATTGTTAGTTTGTGTCAACCTACTGTCCATTGCAAGCAGCGCATTTTTTTAACAGCCTTGTGCAATGGGGCTGTAAATTACTATAATTAAATTAAGCCATAACCTTATTCAGGCAATATGAGGTGTCTGTACTTGGTGTCTGCAGTCATCTTATCTGCTCAGAACAGAAGCCATGGCGAAACAAATCAAACAGCACAATCAACCATGTTATTTGTAATATCTCCAAGAAGAAAGCAAAACTCCCTGCTGTCTTCTACCCATTTTCCCGGTATGTCTATCATAAATCCCTTGCTGTAAGTAACTTGTCATTTTCCATATTTTCGCTTGGTTCCTAAATTCTAAAACACAATGAGGGGCAAATAGGAGAGGCTCAAACTGGCATGGCTGCTAGCTGTTAGATTTGGTTCCAGGCTTATTGCAAGATGGTAGGCATATTGGGGAATTACAGGATTGATTTCTTGTGGGTACACAGTCTGACACACAAAGCCATGAATCTTGGAAATAACACAAAGCAGATAAGTTTTCCTTATTATTACGCTGTGCCATCTGCATGAGATGTGTGTCATGCTAGGGCTACTTTACGTGGCCTATTTTATGAGCGGTGTGCTATTTCCCTTGAGCAGCGAAATGGGAGGTAGAAGGTGGTGATTGTTCATAAAATAGAAAGAGATATTTGTGATGTACTCCTTTCTATTCCCTCAGCATTTTGTGAGGTCTGAGAGCACATGGGATACATTTTAACCTGCATTGATTTTAGACCCGACTTCCCTCTGGGTAATAGAATTCTTGGAAGTCAGAAGAATAATTTATTCTAAAATGGTTCTAATCTCCTCGCATAATACACAGTAAAATATAGATGCTCCATGAGTATTTACTAAAAACATTAAAAATTGATGAAAGATACGATAAGTTGTGTTCAGATATTTTGGTTTTTTGACTCTGTGCCTTATTCTTGCACGTGGAAGTTACCCAAGAGCTTCCAGGTGTGCATTAGGTGGACTGGGCAAAGGAGCTGTGCAGGCGTGAATGACGTCATGCCTCTTGGAGCTGCTGCAATTACTTTCAGCTTTAAAAAAGTTGGAACTCAAATTTTTATTACTTTCAAGTTTTGCTTTTGTATTTTATCATTGACGCATGGCTAAGTCACCTATAGCTTTCAAGTTCTGGATACATGTGTGACAGCGTCATTAAGCATTTTCACAGCATTTCACTGGGATTAATTGTCATTTCAATATTTTGTCCTCTGTGCTCTTTCTCAGACAGACATGAGGTGAGGCACATGTCAGGACTTTCATATGAAACTGTTATACTTCTCGCCTGAGCTGTGTGTAGGGCTTTAATACCTCAGGAACTGGAATTAACATTGCAAGAGGCGGGTGCCTAGGTATTTCTAGGAAGATAACTGAATGTATGTGTGGCATGGAATGTTTTATCTGTAAATGCACGCTGCATTGCTTCTGAGTTAGATTTCATGTATTGTTCAGTCTAAGCAACATTTTGACAGAAATTCAGATGTGTAGTACTGGTTGGAAAGAAAATTCAGCCAGAGCCCTTAAGAGTCAATCAAGTTTCTTTGTGTATTTTGACAAAAAGCAAAGCAAGTTGATGTCTTATAGATTAGGAATCAAGATGTCACCCTCACAGTTAGAGAGACTGAGGCCAGCTAAACACCTGCGAAATGGAACTACACACATGTACCAAGGAGTTGCAGAATTTCCTTTAAGGAACAAGTGGAACCTAACAACTGTTTCTTTAACTATCCTGCTCATGGTTCAGTTTCCTTGTTATCACACTAAAACTTAATCATTTAGAAAGAAAAAGAAACACATTAAAATGTAAATAACCCAGTAGTGTAGTTGTGTCACTTCCTGTTATTCTCCTCCATGGCAGAGAGCAAGTGGTAACACCATTCATTTCACTCCTGTGAGTTAAAAGGTATCAGGACATACTATTTAGTTTTTCTTCCTGCAGAGTGTGCCACGCAGGAGGATAATTAGTTTGGACATCCCATCTAGAATATCTTCTATTTTATAATCCTGAGCATAGCAATTGATGGTGTTTAGTAAGAGTAAAGGGCAGGAATACACTTGACGTGATCTGTGTATTACTCAGATTGATGGTGTTTCCCATATCCTGAAGACAGTGAAAGCTGTTTAGCTGAGACTCTAGGTAGGAAGATATTTTGTAGAGAGAATTCACTTACTTTACAAATAACTGCATTCTATTTGCCTTCGTTATGCACCAAGTTGCCATGCATAATCTTCTGTATTTTGAAGAACCAGGTTGCAATATTTGTGTAAATATTCCTTTAACTTAACATGTTTAAAGAAAATATTGGGGTTTTCTAAGAAAACATTGAGCTCTTAATCGATATGTCAAGTACTAATCAATGACTACACATGTGTCATATATTCCCTTATGAAATAACTTCCTGCTTAAAATACTCTTGATTTTTTATTACTGTATGTATTTTACAGACAGGAAGAGCAGAGTCATTCTCTGAGTCATGGGGAAGGAGTTAAAATCCCACGAGTTCTGTGTTTTGTTCTGAGGTTGCAACCACTCTGTCTGCAAAGAAATAATTTGATTGTTACGAATTTTAATTCTCTCATGGATAAATGAATATTTTGATTTCTATCACTTCAGAAAACAAATCGTATTAAATGTTGTTAAGAATAAAGAAAAAAAGAATACATTAGCATACAGTACATTTGGACACAAACTTTAAGAGAAAGTCGGAAATATGAGCCCAGGGTCTTTAAAGATTTTTAATATTTTTTTTTTTACCTCGTATTTCCAGAGATGGTTGTATATACTGGGAGAAGAAGTAGAGTTCAAGGATTTCTGTCTAGACTATAACCAAAGAGAATGTCCAACAATATCCATAAAGCTAAAGCTTGCACGCTACCAGACTGATAATTATTACTAAATTGATAGCTTGTGAAAAAAATTAGGCTCAATCGTACCACACACAAGGAAAAACACTCTGTGTTTGAGATCAATGACACTATAAAAAGTATGGAGTTGAATATCACTGTTGACTGCCCAGGAAACCATAAAATTTTGTTTTAAGGAAGGAATTCTTAAAAATAGAATTGGCATAAGACTACATTTGCATTGTCTAACAATTTTTTTTTTCAAACAAGACAATGCAGAGCAGAGAATCTAAGTCAATAGTATGAAGAGCAGTGGCCTCTCAGTACAGCGGAAATGGATGATAAGGATGAATTTGAAAAGAATGAGGTTCACACTGCTGACAAAGAAAGAGAATGCAGACAATGGAGAGTGTGTTGCTGATAGCCTGATACTGGCGCTTATGGATTGCACATTTCTAGTACTTTTTTTTTTTTTTTTAAGTCGGTAAACTCAGAAGATATCTCTAGGGGAATAGTTTCATTAGAGTCATGTAGACAGCAGTCAGAATTTTGAGGGCCAAGTAGATAATTCACAATTTAAAAATAATGTTTGTTCATGTGCCTAGATGTAGTACTTGGCTTTATAGCTTAGATTTGAAATAAATTTATTATAATCACTTAATTTAAAGTCATCCCTACAACTTGTGTGATGTCTGATGAATCAAATAACCTTACCTGAAAGACACTACACTGCAAGGATTTGAGAACAATTATTTCCAACACACATACATCAATTGGGACTTGAAGCTTCCAATAAGCTCATCTCAAATTATTACACACGTACTGAAAAATCTGATTGCAATCAATTCTTAAGACTCACCCTCTGATTTTTCAGGACAGCTACATCCTGTGGTCTACAGGCAGGTGGGACTCAGTACAACTGGCCATGAATCCTGATTCTGCTGCACAGTAGCCAGACGAGTACTGGCCATACACACATTGGAAAGCCCTTGTCGTCTGCAATAAGTAGGCTTACTGTGCTACATCCTAATAAGCTTGTGGTAGCAATTAAGGTGGATAATAAATGGAAAGGACAGCACCCTCCTAGTAGGTGGTGAATATTCATTATTAAATAGTAACTACTATTGTTGATAAAAATAAGCCAAAATTTAACGGGCCCTTATTGAATTGCTGCAGAGTTTCTTTGGAGCTAGCTCAGAAA
Organism: Myocastor coypus; assembly: GCA_004027025.1. Lineage (NCBI taxonomy): Eukaryota > Metazoa > Chordata > Mammalia > Rodentia > Myocastoridae > Myocastor > Myocastor coypus. The sequence goes on from PVJA010005547.1 coordinate 4,531, forward strand.
TTCGTAAGAGCATATTTATCGCAGATGCACTGCTTAGACAACATTCAGGCTTCAGCTGAATAGAATACTGTATGGTTAACAACTGTATTGAACCCAAAGAAATGCAAACAAGTTATTTCTGCCTTGTAGGAAGGACAATACTAAGTGCATGTTGGCACTGCCTCAGTGGCAAAACCCTCCCGCAGATGCAGGGTAACACAGACTGATGGCGGGTTTGTCACAGACATCCAGGGCATGTGAGATGTGCATACACGGGACTGACGGATGGTGAGCAAGAAGCACGTCCTTGCGTGTAGCTAATGTCACATGAACTAATTTCTATAGTCAAGAGTTAGTTGTCAGCCAGAGCTGTTCTTTCAATTTCCTGGGCGTCTTGTGACTGTTACGAACAGGGGTCACCAGTCCCTCTTTCTGGGAGTGCCGCTTCGTGTTTCCGCCCATGCTACGCCCACCCTGTGCTCCGTGCTCCTCTTCCTCTGTGCCCCGGGCATCGCCCTGTCATGCTCCCCGCTGATTCACAGCCTCCACACTCCCAGCTTCTGCCCGGTTCGGGTGTCCTCTTGCTTGTTGGGGAAAGGTACAAAGTCTGCCCCTTCCTGAGACCAGACTCAGGGTGGCGTGGCCAGTGACCACATCTGCTGAGATGTTCCCCCTGGTTGCTCTTCCCTGAAAGCATTCTCTCCCGAAATCGCTCTTTCAGGCATCCAAATCTCATGGTGTGCTTAAAGGAAAGACAAGCCAAGCCAACTCCGAGGGTTCTCCGGAGACACCGTGCAAACTGCATCAGGTTCCGCCTGCTCCAACAGTCCTGCTGTAACACAAAATCGTGGCCAGCACTTGGCTCAACGGTGTGTTTTCCCATACAAAACTGAATTATTTTAAAATCTTTTTTGATGGGGCTGGGGAGATACCTGTGTGGCACTAGTGCCTGCATGGAAAGTGCAACGTCATGAGTTCAAATCCCAGTCCCACAAAAAAGAAAGAAAGAAAGAAAGAAAGAAAAAAGGAAAAGAAAAGAAAATCTTCTTTGAAATAAGGTCTTGATACCTTTAGGCTGGCCTTGAGTTCACTTTGTAGCCCAGGTTTGTCTTGAACTTCCAAAGATCCTCCTGCCTCAGCCTCCTGAGTGCTGGCAGTACAGCCATACACCACCATGACCTTCTTGAAAGAAAGATACTGTCCTGCTTGTGGCTGAATTTGTGAGGCCTTGTGTCCTGCCTGGCCTGTATCAGAAGCTGTGTGAGTGCTCCCGAGTTAATAATTCAAAATGCACTCTCATTAAGAGTGAATCATTTTTAAACTACTCCAAATGTTCCAGAAGAGTCGCAGAAAAGCCCCTCAAGTAGTAGCGACAGTACTTGAAGTACAATTAAGATTTTGTTTTTCCAAAAACATCTTTAAAATGCCTTAAATCAGAATGGTTGGCCTTAATTAAACCTTTGACCTTTTAATAAGGACTTGCATAAGCTTAGAATGATTCTTAATAGGTCATGCGCTGTTTAGTAAACTATAACATGGTAAACTCTGCAAGTGCCTAAAATAAGAATGAACCAACATTTTCAATGTGAATTAAATTTATTCTTAGGTCTTAATCCAATGAAGAGAAAAACATATTCAATTTTGATTTCAAACCTTTAATCTTTCCACAACATGATGTTGGATGTAAAAGTGCTCTGCACATCGCCTATAAATCTATTTATTGCATTCATACTTGTTTTAATAATGTTCCTTTCATTGATGTAAAACCTGATTTTATGATCCATATTTAAATTTTCAGAAAAAAATTGAAGCAAGCATTATGATTATTAACTTACAAAAGCCAAGAACATCTTGCTGAAGCAATCTTTTACTAATATTATGAAAAATGTTACACTTAGGATTTTAAATATTTCTCCATAATTGCAGTGGAATTAATATCCTCAGTCATTGGTTGGTTCTATGCTTTATGATAATGTTATAATAAATGCCTATTAGCTATAATTGGCTAGAAAGGAGCAGGCAGGCAGCCTACCTAATGACTCATTTGAGTATTCTGAACAAGGACCTAAGCATTTCAGTAATTCTGTATCCAGAGAACAATATTTTGGAAAGAAATCAAGTACACTGAGTGTCGCAAGCAAAGCACCTCAGGGTAGGAATTCAGTTCTCTCTTTGTTCCACCTTAATTGTACAACTTCACTCCTGCAGTTTCAAAAGCTATTTCCAAATTAGAAATCTTTTTACATTAATTTACTTAGGTTCTTGCTTTCACATTTTTAAAACCATGTCAGATCACAGTGAGTCATAAAAGCATGTTTTTTTGGTTTTTGTTTTTTTTTTCTTTTTTCTTTTAGTTGTTTCTGTTTTTGTCTTTGTTTTTTCTCCTTCGCCTTACCGCGGTGCCTGTCAGTATCTAATGCGCACGAGTTCCTTAGGATCTCGGGAAAATGCAGACTCTCCAGAGCTAGCGTGCAGTGGAGGCTGGGGCCGCGTTCCTAAGCGGCCCCAGGGTGATCCCCAGCGCGCTGGACGTGTAGCAAGTGCTGCACTCTGATAGGCTGGACCTTTGCGTCCTCAACTCAGTCTTCACACCCAACGTTTCAAAACAAGCAGGAAGCTTGGTGGATCCTGAGAGACGATTCCACAAACTTCTTGTGACCCGTCAGCTACCCAGGAGCGCTGCAGGCTAGATCGTCAGCTGCGGCATTTCGGAGTCTGTCTCGGACTCCTCTCGCTTCCCACCACAGACGGTGGCAAAGTGCAGCAGACTTCAGCGGTCACAGTCAGACACAGTGGCTTTATGAGTCTAGCGGAAGATTTTTGGCTACAGTGAGGGTGGAGCAGGCAATGGACAGAAGCATGACGATGATAAGAAACAAGACAGTGGCAGTGTAGCGGGGCCGGCAGGAAAACGAGCGAGGACCGCGTGGCAGCTTTGGCAAAGCTGTGCCCTGGGGCCCTTCTTTCTCTGGTAATCTCTGAGTTCAGGATCTCAATTTCTCATAAAGCTGCAGCTACAACCCCAGAATTGCCTTGGTCGCCAGATCACGCCTCAGAGTTCTATCAGTCTGAGCACCCCGAAGAGTTGTAACCTCCCTGCCAAAGGTGTTGTGCGGTACTGGGGCTGGCAGACCTTTCTTCTGAAGAAAACAGTTCCCTGGTGCATGGACACCTCTGATCATATTTTATCTTGTCTTCTCACTGAGTGAGAGGATAGATAATCATTTCTTACTCATTGATGCGATAAACATTGATTAAATCCCTGCTGCAGGCAAGATTATGGTAGGTACCAAGGAAGATATAAAGATTAATAAGTGATGGTGCTGCCCTCAGAAAATGTCGAAGACAGCTGAGAGCCAAGAGCACGGGTGGGAGCGAGGCACAGGGCTCACGTGAGCAGAGCAGGGCGTGAGTCCCGCCCCGGGCACGGTGGGGCAGGTGCACGGGCACCCCCAGCACAGGGGCTTCCCGGGCAGGGTTTGGGTAATGATCCATCGGCAAGGAGCTGGGGAAATGAGGGTGCTGCTTGAGGGATTTGTGATTTCTTTTAGTTGTGGTTGTTGTGATTATTCTGTCTCAGAAGAGAGAATTTCACTAGGGAAGTGGGAATTTCTCCTCATCTTCTGCAGCCGCGTGAAAGGAGGTGTCCCGAGAGCACACGGCGGCTCAGCGTGGGATCGCTCACAGGTACCACGCTGGGGTGACGGCCATTACGCATCGCTTCCCTGCCCTCGCCAGGCCTCCAGCCACCCCAAGCCGCTCAGCAGAAAGGGACAGAATGACCGCACACCTCAGGGACAAGGTGCAAACGGGTGATTAGCTTTAACCTGAAAGTGGATTAAAAAAAAAAAAAAAATTGCTTCATACACCTGTGCTTTTATTTGAGATTTTTCTTTGGTTAAAACTTGCATTTTCGGCGATGCTTTTGATGCGCTCCAGGTTCTGTAAACATGCCAAATTATTTCTGCGCTCGTGCGTGGCGTATCCTTTTATGCAAGATATGAGACGGGCTGCTGAAAAGTACCACGGTGCGGATGGCATTTGGCTGGCCATCATATTTCATTTTTTCCATAAACTGTGTTATTACCTCCTAGGCACTTTCTGTCCCGCGCTTGTTCGAAATAGATGGTACATCATCCTGGGTGTTCACAGCAAAGAAGGGGATTTTAATGAGAATGCCACTTTTAATAAGAAGCCTCAACAATCTGTGGTCTTGATTCTTCCACGAGAGCTATTAATGTCTGACACATTTTTTTTTTTTTTCTAGAAACCACTAAAATAAGGTAGAAGGAATTTGGTCTGAAGAGCAACGCTAAAGAATTTGGAAGAGTAATTGTCCTTAGATTGGATTTACTGTGTGTATATAGTAGCAGTCTCAATAGCTATCACATTACATCCTATTTTTTATGTTTTTGTTGACTACTACCTAGAACTTAAAATTTAAAATAAACTATTAGACAAGTCAGGGTAATGTTAAAGAATGTACTTCTGCTTTCTCAAATTTCACAGTTTTAGGTTTGTTTACATAATTGGAATAAGCAAATATTAGACAAAAAGAACTCAAAATATTTAAATATTTTGTTTTGTTGGGATTTAAGAGAACACTTTAAGAGAACGCTGTATGTGTCTGTGTCTACCTATGAGAAAAAACACTTTTTGCTATGGGCTTTTAAACCCAGGTTCATGCACTGAGCCCTAAACCCAGTGCCTATTTATTTATTTATTTATTTGTTTGTTTATTTATTCGTTCATTTCTTTTTATTTTGAGAGACAGTGTTGCCAAGTCACTAAACTGCCCAGGCTGGGCTGGCATTCGCAATGCTCCTGCCTCGGCCTCCCGCAGCACCAGGATTGTGTGTCTGCGCTCCCTCATGCTGAGCTATATTTTTATGTATTTGGTTCAGGGTCTCACTATGCAGCTTGGGCTCATAGTGATCCTCCTGTGTCTGCCTCCCCAGCCCTGGGATTATAGGCATGTGTCACCACGCCCATACTCTGGCCAGCTCAGGGAGCCCAGGGCTGGGGCCGCAACCCCAGGTGGGACCATAAGAATCTTTAAAACAAGAAATTAAACTGAAGAAGTCTGAGACTACTTCTAACCCACACATTAGAAAATTCCAAACGTCAGAAGGATTTTGAATGTGAAACGTATTGGCCTCACATTGTTTTGAATGTAGAGCTCACGTGAGCAGGACACAGACAGAAGTGCACTGCTTCAGCAGGCCCGTGGCAGAATCCGCCCGCGAGCCCACGACAGACTCTGCATGAGAGATCCGTGTGTGGGAAACGGAAATCAAGCTCACGTGCATGTTGCAATGACGCCAAAGTCATCAATAGGTCATCAAAATGAAATTGAGTTAGGAGTGTTTTCTGGATGAGCTTTCTCATCCAGATTATCTTATCCATCCTTCCATCTTTTCTCTGTGTGTCAGTGGTACTTAGGATCTGCCAGCCCTGTATTTCATATGGTGTAGGTAGTATTCAGTCATTTTGGTATACCTTAAGCAAATTAAACCCATCTGTCCTTCCGTGAAAATCATGACAAAATAGATTCCAGTTAAGAAGGCACCATAGAAGCGGTGTGAAAAGCATGATTTTACCTCTCACTTCTCTTTATGGCTATCAGTAAACACAATTTTCACCTATAAAGAGGATGCATTCGATGACTGCTACAAGTCCTTTGGATGGGGCACATTGTGTATCTCTGGTCCTCAGTAGATCTGCTCTGTCTATGTGGAATTCCATGAGCACTGTAGATATAAGCTCGGGCAATTACATACAGGTTGTGTGACTCTTGTAGATGGCAATGCTATAATAGAAAGCCAGGAACCCAGCAAATCACACAGGATCTTGAGAGCTCCACATTATAATGTGTCCTGGGCTTAACACAGGGAAGAGATGACTTAATACTAAATTACCAATGCATTAAAATTATTGTCTGTTATCGTTCGTGTCTCATTGTCCCCCCCCCCAAAGCCTCATACAGTCATTGGGTAGGGACTTCTATAGATTGAAACTGGACTCATGAGTCACTAGGATCATGTGTTTTAGTTCTGATCTAGAGTTTGAGACTTGATCCATGATCCCTGGGATAATGTATGTTAAGTATTTCTGGGATTATGGGTGTAGCCTAAGGCGGATAGGCTGAGGCGGAGAGCCTGAATGTAATATAAAGAGAGGCAGAGAGACAGACTAGCAGTGTTGCTCTCTGATCCCCTGGTTGGTCAGTTGCCTCTGTCACGATTGTTGCTATTCCTCTGCCAGGAAGTGGATGCTCTGCCCTGTTACACTCAGCATTGGGCTAGCCGAATCTGGACTGAAACCTCCAGTAACTGTGAGATAAATAAATAAACCTTTCTTTCCTTCATTTTGAGTGCTGAATATTTGTCCCAGCAACAAGTAAAAGGTAACTTAAGACATTGTCTTTATTGTTATGCCAGTTATATGATTAACTTGTTTTGTGGCTAACATAAAAACCACAGTATCCACCAAGAAGCTCAGAAATGTAGGAAGAGACGACAGCTCCATCTGAGGTGAAAGGTGCACGACTCAACCAAAGCCGGAGGAAAGTCTTTGTGCTCTTTCACAAGGCTCTGAAATCCCTCGAGATAAAAGGTTAAAACAGCAAGACCCTCGGTCTCAGCTAGATTTAAGAGTCTCTGTGATCACCTCCAACGCTCGGTGAAGATTTATATAATGTGGAATACATGGAAGGGGAAAGAAGCTGCCTCAAACAGGATTTCCCAGGGTTGCATTTTACTAAAATGAATAAAAAAATAAAAACAATGATAAATTCTATTTTCAAGTTTAGGGGCTTTCAGTATTCTCCCTACCCAGCCTACTTGAAGAGAGCAGAAAGCATGCAAATAAAAAAGGAAGGTCGGTTTCCTTAAGAGTGCGTCTGATGAGGCTTCCTGAGGCCATCTTTCCAAACCTGGGAGTCTCCTGAGTAACCTCAGCCGCACGGAGAGGATGCAGCCAGCCAGACTGCACCGCAGCATCGGAACGCAGTCTGTGTGCTGGCGGTGGGCTTCACGGCTCTGCTTTCATTGGTTTTCAAGAGGAGTGAAACTTTATGACGAAACTGAACGCAATTGGGGCTAGCTCCTCCTTCACTAAAGATTTTTGAAAACCTGTTTAAATCTGTTTAGTTAAATACATTCCCAATGTGAACAGAACCTGCTTTGGTGGAACAAGTTTCTCCTGTGTTTCAGTTGTCTGGGCAGATTGGCTTCTTACCGTGGTCACCGTGGCCTGGCCATAAGCACTGCAGGAACTGCAGAGAGATGAGACAAGACGCTTCCGTCCTTTTTGTCCTTTGGTTTGTTTGCTTACTCTGAAGGAGGAGATAGGAGTGCTGTGCACAAAATAAGTCCGTCTAATGCCTGATCCCTTGCTAGCTTGGGTGGCACAGAATTCAGTAGTTGCGAAGACTTGGGAAAGAGCTGTAGGCTAAAACACACTCCTAGTTTTGTAAACATGGGGCTACTGTAGGACAGAGAACCTGAATGTGTCCCTCAAGGCTCACAGGCCCGGAATCAGCACAATAAAGCTCACAGAGAAGACTGAGAAGATGGCGATAAGCAAGGAGGTGTGACGAGCAGAGGTGGGGCGGCAAAAGCAATGCTCTAGGAAGATCACTCTGGAGAAGAGAGCCGTCAAGTCCCCGCTGTCCCAGCCCATGATCATCGCCACAGCTCGACGGGGCAGAGCGTTTCTGCGCCTGGGTCCTGGCTCACGTCCTTCCTCTCTTGCTTCCTGGTCATGGCCTAGCATAGGCTTGCATTCACTCAGTGACGCCAGGGCTGCGAGGCAGGACCGGAGGTGCGTGAGCGTGCGTGCAAACGCCTTAGGCCAGCACCTGCTGCATCGTTAGTGTGCAGTAATCTCTAATGAGCTGTGACAGAAGGCGAGGGAACGCAGCACCTTCCCAGGTGTCAGGGAGGTGGGCCCTGAGCTCCCGCGCTGTGCTGGGCTCTGTCCCTCACCAGCAGCGCCTCCTCCACGCACGCCACCCTCGCCGCTTCCCCTTCCCCGTGCTTCTCTGCTGCAGGCAGAGCTGTCTCCCCCAAATGCACTGCACACCTGCCCTCTCCATTGTCACTTCCCTGACTTCCTGTCGCGCCCTCACACAGAAGGGAGAGCCCCGCCTTCCCCGACCCACCTGCATCCTCCTGGGGTTTTCCTCATAATCCGCTCTGCAGAAATACAAGAACTGCACCCCCGGGGATAGGCTCTGCGTGAGCGACACTGCTCCTGCTCCTTTGCTTGTGCATAGGAAACATGTATACACTACAGATTCAGAGACACAGGGAGCCTGGGACTGTGTCTGCGGACAACAGGCGATAGGAAAAAACAGGTTGCAATGGACCAAGAAGAAAGGTCGCCTTGCAGACTTGGGTTGTCTTGGTTACTGAGAAAATCAAGCACGCAATTATCCCACGCTCTCCCAGGGTTACAGGTGTGTTTTCCTTTGTGTCATTCCTGTATAACCAAAGAAGAAAACCAGCTCCGCGAACGCTCCCCGCCGCCCGGTAAGTGCCCCGCAGCCTCTTGCAGCCAGCTTCTCGCAAATTCTCCCGCGCACGCTCAGTATGTCCGTAGCTGCACCCCGCACGCACCCGCCCACGTCGCCTGCCTGCAGGCTTCTTTTTTTTTTTTTTAAACACTTTCTTTTTTTTTTTTTTTCTTTTATTTAATTTTATTTATTTATGTTTTTCTTGTTTCAGAACCTTTTTTGTTTATTCACACATTTTTATGGCCGGCTCAGCCCACCCCAAGGGCAGGGCCGGCATAGCATGTGGTGCCGGGGATCGAACCGCGGTCCCTGAAGCCGCCCAAGCTTTCCCAAGCAGGCGCTTTAGACCACTGAGCCATCCCGCCGGGCCCCTGCCTGCAGGCTTCTGGAATTTATCGCGCCACCTCGCCAGCCAGTGTTCTCAGAACCATACTTCGTTCTTAGATGTAATTTATTCTAAGAGTATAAAAACCTCATGATTATATAGATAACGTTTAATATTCAAATATTTCATATTGTGATAAGTAGAAGACACTGATGATGCTGGATTTTTTTCCAGGATTTTTTCTTTCTGTAATAATCCATTATTTTACTGCTCACTTAAAGTGTCATAAGGGCTGGTGAGATAGCTCAGCGGTCTAAAGCACGTGCTTAGGCAAGCTTAGGCAACCGCAGGGATTGTGGCTCAATCCCTGGCACCACAGGCTGCGCCAGCCCCATCCCCAGGGCAAACTGAGCTGGCCATAACATAAATAAGTAAATTATGTTTTTATGAGGGACTGGGGAGACAGCTCCGTGGCACAAGTGCCTGCCTGGCAAGTGCAAGCTCCCGAGTTCCATCACCAGTCCCAAAAACAAAAAAATGATAAAGTGTCACAGGATCACAAACTTCAGTCAGCTAGAAACTGAGCCTACACACAGATTTCAGGTCCTGCTTCACCAGTTGGTCTACTTCTGCCTTAGAAAATATCATACTATCTGTTGGGGACAGAAATGCATTCTTTTTATCCTTTTTCAGACTTTACCTGGGAATTCATGTATGCACATGTGTGTGTGCGTCTGTGTGTATGTCTTTAGCTAGCCAAGCAAGGGCCAGCCCACCAGGAACTACCCGTTTCTCCTGTCCTCTTGGGCCAGCTTTGCTTTCTGCTGCGTCCTCCCCCAGAAAGCTCCCCAACTCTTGGCTCTGTCTCTATATGTTTACTCAGGGCCAATGTTTGTGACCTCACTGAAGTCACACTCTGATGACACACAGAAAGATCCACTTACTTTTTCTTTTCATGCTTTGGTTAATTTCCAGGGCAACTGCAAAAGAGCAGTGACACTTTATGTGAGAAAAAAAAAAAAAAAAAAAAAGACGACCTTAACTTTTTCATTAAAGTGATCAGAAAACATTTTAAAGTTCTTTCAGTGCTTTTTGTATAAAGATAGCTGAAAAGCTCAACAGTGCATCCTTACATGTTATGCTTTCTCTACATTGAATTCTAAAACAACAATATTTTTGATTACTTTGAGCAAGTTAGTCATTTTTCAGGTAATCAAGTATATCTTATGTGATCAGAATAGCAAAAAATAAAAAAGAATTAAAGTGAACTGGATTAAAATGATCAGTAGGACTGGCCAGATAGCTCAGTAGATTGAAGCACCTGCTTAGGCTGACGCAGGGACCAAAGCTCGATCTCTGGCCTGCTGTGCGGGCCCCATCCCTGGGGCACGCTGTGATTGGGCGTGGTGGTGTGTGCCTGCTTTCCCAGCGCTAGGGAGTCTGAAAACAGGAGAATCACTATGAGTCTAAGCAGTGCAGTGGGACTGTGTAGACCCTGTGCTGCGAACATAAAGGAAGGATGATCAGCAGTCATTTACAAATATATATATATATATATATATATATATATATATATATATGTAATATATATGTGTATATATATGTAATATATATATGTAATATATATTTATATATATCGCATTTTTACTAGAAACATATTAAAACATTGAAAGCCAATAGTGTAGATACTAAATATTCTTTGACCAAAGCTTTTAAAAGATAAGTGGTTTGCACATGAAGTAAAGAATCACACCTATTATAACATCAAAATAGTCAGGAAAATGGATCTTTAAAGTAACCACCGAGGTAACCTTTCTCTGCCCGCTCACGGCCTGTGTGAACCCATTTCTCCACGGGACAAACCTGCCCAGCAGCAGGGGCTGCTTCCAGAACCTGCTTCCCAGCTCCAGGGCATGAGCTGCATTGACCACAGTGACCAGAGGGAAGGCTTTAGGAATCTATGTCTACGTCACACACTTGCCTGTCTGAGTACAGCACATCCAAGGTGAGAATTCCATCGAAGCTCAGAATGAAATTTAGGCCCAAAGGTTCTTGAAGTATCTGTTAGAAAAACAGAAGCTAAAAGTAGTTCCGTCTCATATCTGGGGTAGAACACATACTACACTTAGCTCTGTTTTCTACCCAGAGGGTGGAGTGTAGAATGCTCACGTGGGTTTCACCCTCCTGATGTATTCCTGAGGTGCACACGGCATTTAGGCTTCCCTATGGAGAGCTCTGTGCAACCGCTCCAGTCAATTTAGGGTATTTAACTGAAACCGTGCTGCACAGCTGGCCACAGAAAAGATGCCCTAATGTATTTTTATGTGAGAATCTCTCCCATCAAACTGCCATTCAGAATGTTGGCACACAATTTCTGTTCTTCATACAAATAAGGAAATTTTACTGGAATGACTCCATTCTGAGATGGCGTTTCCAACTGGAAATTTCTAATAGGATAGCAAGTAAGTTCAAAATTGATTACCCAGTGTGGGATGGCAAATGATCTGTGGCTTTGGATAAGTGACTAATTGCTGTCACCACATCAACTCTGTTAGAATACGTTTAAATTCACTAGAGAGGTATGCATGTGGATACGTCCCTAGTGCAAAGTGCAGTTTCACTCTGCTGTTGCCCTCTGGAATAGTGGCCCAACCCAAAAAGCAGCTCTGGGCGTGCAGGTAAGAGCACTTGCATGCAGGTCCATGGAGGTTTTACCCCAAGTGCCTTAGACTTTCCCTAGAGTTTCTGGCTGATTCTTCTGCTGAGTGATCCCTTCCTTCTGACACCTAACACCTTGTGTTAGTTGCTTTTTGCTCGTTGCTGGGACAAATACCCAACACTGAAAATGAAGGAAGGAAAGGTTTATTTAGCTCACAGTTCGTAGAGGTTTCAGTCCATATTTGGCTGGCCCAAGGCTGAGTGGAGCAGGGCGGAGAGCATCCAGTTCATGGAGGCGGAACAGCAACAAAATGGCGGCAGAGGTAGCCAACCAACACGGCAGCAGAGCAGCAGCACCAGCTCGAGCTCCAGTCTGTCTGTCTGTCTCTCTTTATATTACATTCAGGCTCTCCGCCTTAGCTCCCGCCCTAGGCTACACCCATAATCCCGGAAGTACTTCCACCCATAATCCCATCAGTACTAAAACCCATGATCCCAGGGATCATGGATCAAGTCTCAAACTCTAGCAGTCCCCGCCCAATGACTCCATGAGGCTTTGGGGGGACAACTAGACATAAACCATAACACACCTCTAACGTTGGCTTTCGTGGTCAAAGTTGGGATTGTTTCCTTCGGATGTGTTTAGATATAGAATAATTATTCTTTCATTTCTCCATGAAGGGACATGTTCCTGTCTTGTGACAATTCCCTACAGCTGAATTTCACCCTTATGGACATCACAGGAAGTGGCCTTGGGAAGGGTCCCATGATGCCTCACTGGTGAAAGCATAGAACAGTAAGGCCTGGATAGGTGAGCTCTCAGGGCAGGCTCTCCAGAGAGAGCGAGAGGGCAGCAGCCAGCCCGCAGGGGTGCTGCTGTACTGGCCAGCACTGCCCCACGGGAGCCTCTCCTTCCTTTTTGCTCCTGTAGACAGCAGAATTTAACTCAGGGATGGAAGCCAGATTGGAGAATGTTTTCAGAGCAATCGCCAGTGGAAACTTTCCCAGGGCAAAGAAATAATGAGCTACCAGGCCTGAGGGACACTGCTTTAGTGGAAGTACTTTCTCTGTAAACTACTGATATCAGAGTTTCCAGTGGAAAGAAACAGGAAAAGAAGGTTAATAAATAAATGTGTTTCTGCTAACTCTTCAAACTTAGGATATATAGGTATGAAAATGTGACATAGGCTATTTTAGCATATTTTTGGCAATGATTTGAAATGCATTACTTCCGCGAAGAGTCCATCTCACCTGTGCACCTAGGCATTAACCAGGCGCCACGCTATGCCGACAGCCTGAGGGTCGCTCCCTTCCTGAAGCAGAATCCACAGCCCTGGTATGACTTCAGGTGACCCGCATGAGCAAAGGCATTCAAGGAGCTGTGGTGTAAATGGCACCACCCAGGTGCTGCTAGAACCCTTGCTAAAATGAATGGTGCCAAAGACAACGACAAAGAAAACGTGAGCTGTCTTGACCTGATTTGCACAAATCGTTGCATTGTTCTGTGGGAAGATATCGATGAGTTTCGTCAGCAGCAGGAGATATTCCCTGTGCCTTTGTCCATGCTGAGCGATGTTTTCCAAGTTATGAAATTTTCATTTTGAATTAGCATAATATGATGTAAGAGAAGGGTCTAATTTAAAAAAGAAAAAAACAGTTGTAATGAAATCAATAGATGAGCAATTCTCGTTTTCTGTATTGAATTCGTATGTTGTTACCTTTATCTAGTTTTTCTATCACACGGTTTTCGAACTTTGTATTTCTTTTCCTATGACTGTGACTTCTAATCTTACATTAGTACCATGCTAATTATGGGGAATTATTTTCTAGGATTAGGGTTAAATTGTTCCTCTTGGGTCCAGTAAGATAGCTCCATGGCACAAGTGCCTCCCGGACAAGTGCAAGGTCATGACTTCAAACCCTGGTCCCCCCCCCACCCAAAAGTAAATAAACAAATAAAAGAAATTGTTCCTCTTGACCTGTATCTGAGCATTTCTCCCTATCATGCTTTCAATTATAAATACCAACTGTGGAACTTCATGTATGTTTTCATAATAAAGGCAAATGTATGGGAGGGCTGAGTTTCTGTATACAATAAGCAAAGAGGAATTTCACCCTAAAACTGCAAATGCCGATTCTGCTACTGTGCCATATGGTGATTCTTCTTTATCACATTCGTAACATGGGGTTATGAGAAAGAAAATGTATAGAACCCCTGCATTCATCTAGCCCAGACGTTAAAAATGAAAACAAGTTTACATAGTTCATCGACTGTACTTCCAGAAAAAATGCAGCAGAACTGAGAACTTACGATCAATGAGAATGCAAAATTTGTTAGAATTAGGGTACATATGCAGACACAAAGAGCAGCTAAGGAGGCAGAGGCCACCAGGCGAGCCTGCACTCGTTTCTAGGCTCGCTGTCATGACAACACCCCACCTAAGTGGTCGGGAAGTAGTTGCATAAATCGGGAAGCCAGAAGTCTGAGGCCAAGGAGCTGAACGAGGCACATCCTTTTTGTCCTTTGCGGTTGTTGTCACAGGCAATCTGTGACTGTCCCGGGCTGCAGCTGCGTAACTGTGCCATCTGCCTCCAAACTCTCATGATCCTCCCCTCTGTGTGTCCCTTCCTTTCTTATGAGGCCATGCTACGGGGCCACCCTGCTACAGTTGGACTTCACTGTAGCTCACCACACGCTGACACAATTCTACTTTGGAATACTGTCCAATGGTGAAGTAATGGGAGTTAGGATTTCAACGTTTCTTTTTAAGAGACACAGTTCTACCCATAACACTGGTTATTAGGCACAGATAAGAGTAAGTAACACAATGGAAACCAGGTAGGATGGGTCACCAGTCCCTGAGGCCCACCACCTCATGAGAACCAAGGCAGTGTCGTTCTGTAGGCTGTCAGCCTGGAGACCGTCCCATGGGTAAAGATTCAGAATTTTCTATTTTCACCAAGAGTTGCTCTGTAAATAAATAATACTGTTTGCCCATACATATCTCTATTTGTTTTTCTAATAGTATTATTAGAAGGCTACCTTATGCTGTACGTTACTGCTAATATGTTCCTGAATCATTTTATCCTAAGTTAGAAGTCTTATTTCTACCACTGCAGTATTTCCATTTCCAATCAAAAAAAAAAAAAAAAAAAAAAAAAACTTTGAGCCCATTTTACCTGAGTATCTGTCACTCTCCACAGAAAACGTCACATCTATGCACAGAACTGCCCTGTCATTTAAGGCAGAAAACCAATGTGCCTGATTAAAATCACTAATTTTCTGACCTTGTCTTTCAAACGAACAAGTCACAGAGCAAGGGGTTAGGCCTGGCATCTCCTAAGTCCACCTTCACGTAATTTACTTATTTGTACACATTTGTCTAATTCTAAAAACTAGTGTATTACAAAGGCTACATCGTGAAAAATTGGATTTTGAAAGGAAGTAGCTTCCTAAACATAGAGTTTAGTTTCATCTTTATTTTAAAATGGTGACACAAATAAATGACTCTTCATGTTTGAAATTGTTCTTTTCACTCATAAGAAATATTACCTAGCTACTTTCGATATACACAAAATGATGTTACTCTGAGTCTATTCAGACCACGAATTTCTTTGATGCTTGAAGAATTCATTTAATTTCTGTCATTTATTCACTATTCCCTGATTGGTGGCAATGTTCTCGCAAGAATAATTCTCAAGTATTGTTGAAATTTGGTAAAAAAAAATTAATGCTTTCATAAAATGATAATATGGTAAATGATGGCGATATAAATGATAATATCTATACTAACATGGGTTGCTGGATTTCATGTAACTCTAGCAATGTTAAATGTAGCACTCATTTATAAAAATTATGCAACCAGGTTCTTTCAGTTTATTTAACTGGTGTATTTTTAGTTGCTATCTAGGAGAATTGGAATCAGTTCTTATTTTCCATGCTTCTTACAAATTCTTCTGAAGAAGGCCTTTGAATCTTTCCTTTCACTGAGACCCTGAGTACAGGAGCAGAGTCTGCTCTATGGCATTTTAGGCCTCCACATAATTGATTAAGAAGTGGCCCATGTAGTGCTTAAATATATGCATCCTCATAAATGCTAGTCAGTGACTTAATTTTCCCAGAATGTTAGAGTCTGCACGTCATCTTTATAAAGCTAGAAGATTCATGCTGTCCTTTGTGCATTTGATATTTACAGTGGAAAGGCTCAGATCGTAAGCAATCTGGTTCACAGTTAGGTATTTAACTTGACATTTTATAAAGCGTGGACATCTGAGCATTCTATCCTTTCCTCATATTTTGAACTAATTGTGAATTAAATGGTGTGTGTGGAAGCTGCGAATGGTGTCTTGATTAACAACTAATCTTGCCATAATTGTTTTTATCTAGCCACTCAAAAGACGCATTTTGTTAAATATTTCTCTTGTATCCAGATGTAGAAAAATATACTGGGTAATAATTTCTCAGAAAATACTGGTGAGCATTCTAGCCCCTTTTAATGTTGCCTCTTTTAATGTCATTATCTATTAGTAAAGGTATGCAAAATTATATATATATATATATATATATATATATATTAACCTCTTCTTAATATATACATTGTATGTTCTTGGAAGACCTGAAAACGAGTTGCCCCATAATTCCAGGAAGGATGTGACTGATAGGTATGCGTCTCCCATGAGCCATTAGCGGGGGTAACAGGCTGAACAGAGGCCAATTATGTGTCCTACTCTTTAGTAAGAAAAAAATGCAGTTGACATAGAAGTTATTTCCATAGATCAGTTTTAATCTGCAAATTTGTATTTACTCCCTCTCCTGAGTATTTTAGCTCAGAGATTATAAATACTGCTGTAGATTAAGCAGAGCAAAAAGAAACAGGCTAAAGCCACTTTTTGCTTTAAATCTGATCAAATCACCATGCATGCTATCCTAGGGCAGTTCAGAGATCTGACTGTGTCCCGAATTCAAGATATTTTTCTTCAAACAGGAGAGAAAATCATAGTCTCTTTGTACCTTCTTCCAGAGACTACCCACAAAAGAGTAACCATGACTATTAAAAATAGAAGAAAAAAAGCCTTCTTCTAAGTTTTCTCCATTTACCCGAGTTCTGTTTCCTACACGTTTCTGATTCTTCCCCAGTGAAAACTGTTTTCATATTTCTAGTTACAATTTCCTTAAAACCGTCCTGAGAAATTACCTGACAAACTTAATGCAAACTAATAGGTGGACCTGTGCTTAATAAGGCATTGGTTCTACTTCGACAGAGCAGGGACTCTTCCGGGTATTGGTGGGTTGCACCCGTATTCCTGCAGTCGCAGTCCAGCAGAGGAAGCATTTAGTGTTATTACAAGCTTACCTGACCCTGAGCTTCTCAGGTCTTGTGACTCAAAACAAGCAAACAAGCAAAGGAGAAGGAAAATATCAAAGCCAAAGCAAAGCAGGGACTTGGATTTAGTTGCGGTCTCTTTGTCCTTCCGAGCCCTCTTTTCAAGCTGCTATCTCTTCTACCTCAAGGCCAAACACACTTACAGTAGAGGTGAATAATCATGTCCTCACCTGATAAATATCTGCACCTCTGCTGGCCACCAATGTGAGTTACCACCATTGGAGGGATACTTCTGATGTAGATGGTAAATGAATCATGAATGTGAAGAAAAGCTATAAAGTTCAAAAGTAGTGTTCTTTGGCTCCCTTTATGGATTTAACTCCATTTTTTTAAATAATGTATTTGGTAGAGATCTACAGGGTTTACAGGGTCTCACTACACAGATCAGACTTGTAGTGATTCTGCTTTCAGCCTCCGGACGCGCACCACCGAGCCCGGTCTCGATCACCCTCTCAGCACCCCCTGCAGGCGGGGCTGGCATGGCACACTGGGGACTGAACCCTGGCCGCTGCGCTGTGCCTAAGCAGTCGCTTTAGTCCACTAAGCCACCTGGCTAGCCCCTTGATTTGATTCTTGAATTTGTCTTAGGGATGATTAACACCAAGTTCTACTTTGCTTTGTGACTTGGGTGAACACTGGTTTAAGGTGGTGGCAAAAGACATCTTAGACACAGATCACTCTCTAGCAACCCTTTGCAGAGTAACAGAAAGGCTGTGAGAACACTTCAGGCTAGTCTACGGGGTAGGGCCACAGCCTCAGAACTGCAGCTAAGCACGCCAGCGCATGACAACCTACGCATTCCAGCTCTGTGTGAGCTCTGCTTCTTTCCACTGGTTTCTCAAATCAGTGTCTCCCATACATCAATGAGACACGAATGTAACAAAGCACCAAAGTCACTTTGGCTTCACTGAGACACGTGAATGGGTCAAGGAGCACAATCCATAGAAACCTTTGCGACATGATTCCCACCTACATTATCTGAATTTTAGGCAAGCAGTCAGAGCACACCAAAGCCTTCACTGACTCACTGAGAGCTGGCTGCGAAGAAAATTAAAACAGCTCCACCAGCAGCCCATCCCCCACCAAATGGCAGGATCCAGAGTTGTGTCCAGGCACAGCCGCAGTGGGTGGTGCTCAGCCCCGCATGGCTGCCACAAGACCCCTGGCTCAAGTGTCTTCCGTGTCTCTCCTGGGGACTGAGGTAGTGGGAGCCTTGGAAGAACTATTTTCAAGCAGGTGAGCTGAAGCCAGCCCTGGAATTTTGACGAGTTTCTTCATCATGTTCTTGTCACTAACACAAGCAGCAGGCTGTTACAGTTATGCAGAAGTGGCAGTTCTGTACTTAAATTCCACAAGACATTTTGCACTAAGACGTGTAAAAGCCAAAATGCAGGAAGACAAGAAAAAGTTTATGGTGTGCTGAATCTGTTGAGAAAGTCATCTCAATGGTGGGTTTTTTTAGGTTTTTGTTTTGTTTTGCTTTTTCTTTCTAGTCATGGTGCACCACCTGAGACAGAGAAATGTCCTCTGGGTGAAAAAGCAACAGGAATCCATGGGAACAAACCCTGAACATTTTATGTGTCACTGTGTGCTTCTGGGTGGGACACTGAAGGTGAAAATAAATGGCCAGCCTTGTTCCAAGTAGTACAAAAGCTATCAAGAGTCAGAGACATTAACTATGCCCTATTTGTGAAGTGTCTGGAAAGACATTTGTGAGTTAAAGTACCTAAGCAACGAGGACTAAATTTGTTTCTAGGCAATGAGAGACAGATCATGGAAATCTGAAGACACAGCACTAGTCTGTGTGGCCAGCATAGGGGCCAACTCAATTGTGTACATATAAGGGACTGTGGACTCTCCAATTTACACTTCTTTGAAAGCAATTTTGTAGGTGGGACACTGATAGTGGTTCTGCGGTCCCTATGAGTTTGGGAGAATCAGTTGTGCAGGGGTCTTAAAGACCAAAGCAAGCAGAAGAACGACAGGAGAGAGCAGTACTCCCCTCAGTTTCCAGGGATGGGTCAGCAAGTCTGGCAAAGTTGGTCCCCAAGTCCCTTCTTATCAGGGCAATAAATCTCAAATTTAGTTTGCAGATGGGTCACCTAGAAGTTTATCACACTGCAAATCTCAGGGCCCATCCCAGAGCTACTGAATCAGAATCTTGACAAGGGACGCAGAGGAAACTGCCTTCTCCAAAGCTCTCCACATGACTCCAAGGGGCTTAAAGCTAGACATGCACTGCTGGAAGTTACTCAGGCATCCTCCAGCCAGGGGAGGTGGATCTGTCCTCCTCAACAATTTGGCCTAAGCTTTAGATTTTCCAGCAAGTGGAGAATTGCAAGGACTGACAAACTTCATGTTCTCACTCAGTAAAGATGGACTTCTCAGCGTCAAATTCAGCTGCACCTAGGAATCAACCGAAGTACAATAAAGAGTTGATGCCTATGTCTCACCGACAGAGCTCCCACTGAGCCAGTCAGACACATCCAAAAGCTGTGCACATCACCGCAATCTGAGGTCATGCTTCAGCGCAGACACAGGAAGTGGTTCTCAAGCGTTTTGTGAGAACAGCCATGGGAACCAATGAAGGAAACACCTTTGGCAGCAAGAGAAAACAGGGAAATACATTCTCCAGGATGAACTGATTCCTAGATGAGAAAACACCTGTATAGAGAGATACTCAAAATATTCATATTTCATCATGAGTGAATAGCACACAAAAAGACTAGAGGTCTGAATGCAGTCTTTATTCACATCATAACCAAGATAATGAAGACCTAAAGCCTATAATTACGCCATACTTGTTTTCTAGTGAGCATCTCTACCTCAGCTTTCCATTACTTCTCTGTCCCCACCTTCCATCCCCTGAGCATCTCTTACACCACCTCTGCTGCCTGAACACCTTCCTCCCTCGCAAAGCTCTTTCCGGCCCCTCCACATTCCGTCACACTTCCAGACCTGTACACTGTGGCTCTCCCGCTAGGTGTTGTGATTTCAAAATGATGTGATTTCCTCAAATTATTCCAAAGTGCTTCCTGCATTCCTACCATAGCCCTCCCCTTCTCTAGGAGGATTGTGGGAATGAGACATGCCAGCGTCTCTCCTTTGAGGAATCTTATGTCTGGTGCTACCGGGACAAACAGGTGACTACCACATAAGGCAGTGCAGTGTGCTAGCCAGCTAGAGAGCACAGGCAGCAATAAGCATGTTAAACATAAGGTGCCATAGAGTAAGTACCGTTGATCCCAAAGAGCCAAGGAATGAGTTTTACCCAAGTGGTCACAAGGGGACACAGGGAGAAGGAAAAGTTAAGTCAGGCTTTAAAATGAATGCAGCTATTTTAGGGAAGACTGATAGTCTAAGGCAGTACCTTTTAAGAAAGTATACAGCAGATAATCTTTAAGACTTTCTTTGGTTTCCCAAGGCAAAAGCTAAAGCAGGACTTCCGCGCTGATAGAGCTCTTAGTGGCGGATGAATTCCTGCTCTCCAATATTCCTGTCTGCCCCTTTCCTTGGAGATGACGTGCTCACCGGTTCCAGTGGCCACCCTTGTGCTGTCATGGAGGCATCTGCAGCCTTTGCCCATGCTGCTCCGCCATACGTTGCCTCACTCAGTGCCACAAGTTCATGTCAGTGCAGCTTCAGTCCCCAACCTACTGTGTACCCTGAGCCTTGTGCCACAGCCCGCGAGACCCTGAAAGAGGCCCACTCTGAGCCTGTGCTCATGAAGTTCAGTCCCAGTCACCTTCCAACAAGTCAATGCCACGTTTGAGTAGAATGTCAAGGTTGCAAGGGGGTTAGTCCTTGGCACAAGTCAATTTTTGTAATTAACCTTCTGGCTGAACATTTAATTCATTAGCCAATCCCACAAATGTATAAGGAGGGGGACACATGCTTGAATCTCAGCACCTGGGATAGGAGTCAAGTCAGAGGTACTTCTCGTGAACTCTGAAGAGCGGCCCCCGCCCTGTTTCACACATGTCTTGGGAGGCACATTGAGATCAGACTTTCCCGTTGGACTTTCCTGGTAATTATCTCTTAAAGCCCTTCAGCTAGAGTGAAATTCAGAGAAGTCATAGGTGATGGAACCAAATTATTGGTCATAAGTGAATACATAACACTGAGAATAAATCTTGTGTTATCTTCAGTAATTAGAAGTGGTGCTTTAGGGAGGCATTCCACAACTGCAACATGTGAAACTATCTCTAGGGCAGAAGAGGCATTCCATTTAGAGTTCTTTTGTATTTGACACAGTAACTGATGTGCTGCAGAGCTCTGCATCTGCGTCTGCGCCTGTCTGTCTGTCTGTCTGTCTCTCTCTCACACACATACATATAGACACACCGACACACACATGGGGAGAGAGAGATGACCTTTCTTCCTTTACTTCAGTTTTGCTCCCTAGTATGAGCCTCAGACTATACCTCATGGTGGCTTCAGTTCCAGTTTCAGTACTCAGGCTTTGACTGAGCTAGGCAGGAAGGCAGGGGGCAGGGGGCAGGGGGCAGGGGGCAGGACTCGCATGACCTCTGCTGCTCCACCTCCCCTTCTTCCAGCCTATTCTTTACTTGACGGGCAGCTCTTAACTGGCTCCACATTGGTCAGCCAAGTAGGTTATGGAAATGCACCTTTCCATAGTAAAATGTTTTTGCTGTAAGAGAACAACTCTATGACATCTGAGGCTCAATTTAAAAAGCACTAGTAAGACAAGATTAAAGAGAAAATAGGAACTGGTATACAGAGGAGCACTAAAGGGCTTCTGCCTTATTGTTTTCTAATGTATTTGCAAGAGGGGTAGCATGCCAATCAGTAATGGCATGAAAACCTGGAAAATTAGTGGAGCATGGTTCTGGGTGTATCTGTTGGTGACCACGTGGGTGACACCAACCAATGTGCTTGCAGTCTGGGTGGGATGCAAAGGGAAAAAAGAAGGAAGTCTTCCGGTCGGTCTAGCCTTTGGTCTTGGACATGGGTCTACAGATTCTTCAGCCTCCAGGCTGACTCACCCCTGCGATCCTACAGGGAGAAGCCAGGCCTTGGGCCATGGGCTGGTGCTGCCTTCTTGTCCCCTCTTCTTCCGTGGCTTCCGTGTCTCCCTGGGCTAAGAAGCTCCTAGAGCCTGCCACTCTCCAGGGCAGAGGGAACCACGGTGGGTCCTTCTGCCTCAGATCCTGTGAGCCTACTTAGTGAACTGCCTTTCATAGTTGGAGTGTGCTTTCTGCTGGAGGACCTGTAGGAGCACAGAGTCAATCCCACTATTTACTACGTTTCCTTTAAAAGAACTTTCTCTTTAACAAAAGGTTTTCTACAATACAAAAATACACTTGATTGGAAGTAATTTAAACCTTTGTGTTAAACTGACATTTTTGTAGTATTAAACACTTGATGGGGGATTACAGAGACAAATAGATTGAAACAACATTTATTTCAGGTTTTTAATTAACATGATTTAAAACACATATTAAATTTTCTGTCCTTAGAGAATTTTCACTGCTTTGTGAAAGGTAAGTTTCTCCTAAAGGAACAATTTATTTTATTATGCTATTATATTACTTATACTATCTGTAAAGGCAGGCAAAAATTTTCTCTGCGTGTTTTGTTGAGCTGGCCATATGTGTATAATTGGCACTATAAAATGCCTATAGAGTTCATAACATTGTAGTAGCAATAACTGAGGACCCTAAAATCGAGCACAATACTACAAGTTAAAATGCATGTGGTGGGGCTTCGGTTATCTCCAAAAAATGTGTATGTATATAGCATTAATTGATAGAATGAGATGCATACTTTTGTGATTTGGGGGAACTTTAGAATGTCGTCTTTATGGAACAACATTCATTCCTCAGACCCTGAGCCCTTCCTAAGGAAAAATGAACTCTTCTGGCCCAGAGGAAGATCAGCAGATATGAGAGACTGGCTGGCAAGGATGTCATCGCGATAGATGTGAGACACAGGTGGCTGAGAGTCGGGTTGAAAAGCAGGACAGGGAGCCCATGGAGGAAGGGCAGCACCTTGGAGACCAGTCAGACGACAATCGGGAACTAATTTAATTTCTGTTCAAAGTGAGCTAGAGATAAGGTAAACAGGTAAAAGCTCAGACAAAAAAAAAAGACAAAAATAAGAAATGAATGAGGCGATGCTCAAAACAAAGACCAGTGATAAACAGAACCTGATGAAGCAGCACATTTGACGACTGCAAGAAGAAGCTCAAAGAGGTGTCATGATTCTCAGAGCCTGGCTGGCCCTGTCACCCCAGGGTGAAATCAGTGTGACTGGCCGCGAATTGGGGAAAAGTCACAGAATTTAACAACTGAAGTTCCGACTCCAGAACAATGGCAACAGACTACAAGTTCATATTACAGAGAAGTTTCAAGATCTGCAGGCGTGAAAACCACAGATACACTGGCCTGGTGGCCCATGACGTCATTCCCAGCAACCCAGACACAGGCAGTTGGAAGGTCGTATGCTTGCCCAGTCTGGGAAAGTGAGTGAGCAAGGGGGACACTGACTCCAGACAATAAAATTTTAAAAAAGGAGGACTAAGGCAGCAGCTGAGCATGAAGCCTGGTTCAGTCTCCAGTATAGCCAAAAGGGAGCATATAGATGCATATATTTATGTAGACATGTGTTGTAATGTGTGAGAGAGAATATTATATTTAAGACACAGAAATTGTAGCCTTACATTCCACAGCACGTTACTACGGCAAAGCAGTTTGAATGTGCAAGAAGGACGATTGTCCCTCCTGACTGTGAAAGCCAAGTGCCACTTCGCAGAATCTGAATTACATACGGAAGAGTCACAATGTTGGAAAATTAAGAAAAACCTCCAGAGAGATGAATCCCTCACCCACAAACATATTGTTTAAGAATCTGGAAGCCGGTGATGTAGCACATAGGAAAGCCCAGAGAGTTTTGAGCCCAGATGCGTGTATCCGCGAGTGGTGCAGGTCATCCCGCTTGTAGCACAGGAGCGCTCCCGGGGGTGTCAAACCACGTTTGCTTTATCGTCATCTGTTGATAGATCTATAGGCTCCTGTCAAGGTGTAGTTATGTGAACCATGCTGCTATAGACACAGATACCCATGGGTCACTAGTACGAAGCCCTTGACTTTGGGGGCTATACCTAGGCGGGAACAACTGGGTCAGATGAGACACCTAGTTTGCGTTTTCTGAGAAGTTACCAGGCTGATTTCCCTAGTGGCTTTACCGATTCACATTTCTGCTGGTGGTGTACAATCCCCGCCCCACAGGGGCCTACCCACTGGTTATCATTGCTTTCTTTCCAATAGACTGAGGCCTCTGACTCCTGCACAGAGTGCTCCAGGCCGCTGGACAGGCAGAGCAGCCCACACGAAAGTAGTCTTCCCTTCTTTGCTCAAAACATAAAAATTTAGTTTCAAGAAATAAAGCAAAAATGGTGCTAAAAGTTAAAAAGCATCCTATTTTTGTTGTTTTTGTGATAGGTCTGACCTAGAGTCCTCATAACTAAGACATTTTCTCTGCTGTCACTTGAGTCCCGCGACAGAACCATTTCCTCCTGTTGACTTTCACTTAGAGAACATTTTAATGAGGATTGTGAGAAAACTATCAATGACTAGTACATATTATGTCATTGCTGATTTTATTTTAAAATTGGAATTCTCTTACTAACAGTAATGTTCATGCTTACAGTTATTGCCGGAAGATAACTATGGAGAGGAAACCCCAGTGCCCATGGCCATGACACACGTGAGCTGACCTATTTGTCAGTGTTAAATAGTTGCCAGTGTTAATAGGACCACAAAGAAAAACATCTCAAAAACACATGGACTTGCAGAAACAAATTATTTTCTAGACTCTTGTACCTGGGTGGTTGGCCTGTGAAACCAGCTTACTCTTCTAAGTTCTTACTTATTATTTATATAAAGAAAAATCCCTTTCTTTATAAATCTGTAGTATGTAATTAGAACATTTCAACCATGAAAATTACTCTGTCCAAGCAGCGGTTGTATGCCGTTTATTGATTTGCCCAAAATTACTTCAAATTCTTAGAAGATGGAAAGGTTCTTTGCATTCAAATTTTTAAATATTCAACTTCTTAGTGACTATTGCTAGTGTATAGAAAAATAACTGATCTTTTCATAGAACTAAACTTATTTTCTGTGCCCTTGGTACAATGAGTATCTTTTAGTGAACTTTCTGCCCATGGATACAGTCTAAAATTTTCAGTATAACAAATAGGCCAGTCTTTAAGCCTGCAAATAGAGTTCCATTTCTTCTTCTCTAATAGACATGCCTTGTTTTGTGTGTATGTCTGTGTGTGTGCGTGTGTGTGTGCACATGCACACAGACATGCATGTGTGAGTGTGTATATGTATGTGTGTGAGTATTTTGTACAGAGTCTCATAGTGATCCTCCTATCTCAGCCTCTCCAGCACTGGGATTACAGGTTTGCACCAACATGCCCAGATTCGGTGGTGGCTGGCTCAGTGCACCTAGAGGCTGGGCCGGCCAGGTATGAGGTACCGGGGATCAAGTCCTGGTCTCTACTCTTGTCTAAGCGGGCACTTAGTCTGCTGAGCTATCTTGCTGGCCCCTCTTGCTTATTTATTTGTATATTTATTTCTTTATTTTGGTTTTCCTGGGAACTGAACCTATGGCTTCCAGACTGAACTACCTCTGCAGATCTTTTTTTTTTTTTTTTTTTTTTTTTTTTTTTTTTTTTTTTTTTTTTTTTTTTTTTTTTTTTTTTTTTTTCATTATTTTTGTTTTTTTGATACAGGGTCTCCTATGAAGTCCAGGTTGGCCTTCAGCTCACTTTGTAGCCCAGGCTGGTCTCAAACTCACAACTGTCCTCCTGCCTCAGCCTCCTGAGTTCTGGGATGACAGGTGTGCTCCACCACACCTGGCTCAACTTCTACTTCCTCTGTTTCACCTCATGGCAGTGAGCAAGAGGAGGAGGAGGAGGAGGAGGAGGAGGATAGCACGAATGAGGCCTGGGAAGGCCCACACACTCTCCTCATTTCCTTACTTATCTGTGCGACTTTCCTCAGAGATGCAGAAAGGCGTTCGGTCTCCTACTATGCTCTTTACTAGATTAAAAGCAATGCTGTTGTGTTTCTAGCTCGTAGTTATTGTTCTCATAAAAGAGTGTGAACCTTTTCCAGTTCTTTTTCTAAATTTATTAAAACGAACATATCATTTTCCTCTTTCCTGATCCTGTCAGATTTTAAATATTCATTTTCACTCATCTCCATAAATGCTTCTGTTTCATCTCCCCTGGCACTTGGCACCCTGTGTACTTGGCACAGAATTAATGAGCACCTACTCAGTGACCAATGCATGAATGCTAATCACAGTCCTAAGAGTCCTGCTGGAATATCTAGGTTAAATGCTTCACGGTTTTTCTCTATTAAATACAATTCTCTTTCTTGTAAAATTATTTTATGTTCCAAAGCCAACCACAAGAAAATATGGTCCAGAGTACAGGGCGGTGCAATTTCATCCTAACGGCCTTGAAATCGAGGGTCAGCAGAGTAGCTT
Organism: Myocastor coypus; assembly: GCA_004027025.1. Lineage (NCBI taxonomy): Eukaryota > Metazoa > Chordata > Mammalia > Rodentia > Myocastoridae > Myocastor > Myocastor coypus. The sequence goes on from PVJA010005547.1 coordinate 30,917, forward strand.
CGAATTTGTCACATCATGCTCCAAATTTGTTCAGTTATTTCTGGTGAATTATGGACAGTGTGGATGCCACAAGTGCCATGCTAAAAACTATCCGAGCATTGAAATGAATTACTTAGACATAGGAGTACGTGTCTCAGCATGTGTCTGAGTGTGTGTGCGTGTGTGTGTGTGTGTGTGTGTGTGTGTGTGTGTGCATTTGTGTGTATCTTCCTACCCAATAAAGTTATACTTAGTTTTCTGATCGGTGAAAGAAAATATGAACATATCTCATTTAGTTTTTCTCCCACTACAAAGTAAACAAATATTGGAAATGGTATGAGCTCTCTAGAAAGTTATGCCTCACTCCTTGGTAAGGAAGGTTCTAAATTAAGAGAAAACTGCTTTCACATAACAGAACGTGTCACTGTTAGATAATATATGCTCTTCACTACAAGTTCCATACATTTACTTAATGTCATTTTAAAGAATCTGTGCAAGAGAATTTGGTGAATACACATTGGGGGATGAGGAGTGTGCCTTCTAAGGTTGGATGTGTTAACCTCTGCTTGGATCAAACTGTACAATGGAGGAAATATAAAGCTCTTGAGTGAAAGGAGCATAGCTATGGATTATTTTTGCTCCCACTGAGACCTGTGATTTTCTTGCCAGTCTGCAGTGTCACCTGCTTATGTGGCAGAAAACCTGTGGCTTCCTCTTATTTGCCGCTAGGAAGACAAAAGTTATGCACATACTCTTGAGTGGGATTTGCATGGTCTGTGAAACTCTGCAGTGGATTTACAGGCTTGGTGTTCTCCTGATCCATGAGTTTAAAACAAACACAGGCATTGAAATGAAGATAGAAGACCCGTCTGGTAAAAATTTAGGGACAGTCACAATTTCATGGGGAAAAGCGTGTATAATTTTAATGGTTTCTTTTTCATTGCTAAATTTACAAAAAATACCTTTACCCATATGTATTTTTCATGTCGCTCCTCATTCCTATGATCCTCTTATTTGTCGTTGCCAGTTTTATAGCACACAACAAGCTCAGAATTATGGCCCCATGTCTGATCTGCCTCACAGAAAGCAATGGAATATGGGTCCCAGTATTTGGGGGAGATGGGGACAGTCATTATTTAAACCTTTCCCTCTTGTTTCCTGAGCTGTGGCTTTTCGACCGTGTCGCCGTCTGATGATGCTCACCGGTGATGGTTCCGTGGCTGACACTCCGCTGACTCGCTCTCAGCAACACGCATGCATCAAAACGTAGAGGCAGGGTAGACACAGATCCAGAATCTGTCAGGGAATCGATGATGCCTGATCTAGCCAGCTTATACAATGCAAATTATTTGTCATTCCAATGTATTCAAATTATTTTCCGAATTTTTGTTTTTTTAGTATGTTATTCCTAGTGCCTGATGATTATATCCATCGAGAAGAGTAGGTACACTGGCAGAACTCCTTGTAATTTTGATGAAGAAAAGACTACCATAGGGACTGCTGTTGGAGAAGAGTCTGAACACCTGTGCCCCCTATTCACAGGTGGGCTGAGGAAGAAAGCCCTGGCAGAGGGCAGAAAGGAAGGAGAGCACAACTAGCATTTCTGACTTTTTCAAACAGGGTGCAGCCATTGATCATCCAGGTTTAAAGCCTCTTATGATAGTATGTTTGTAGTTCTGCATGCCATAAGCAGTAGCCTAATTATCAAGTTGCTCCCTCAATAACACATTAGTGGGACACATGAAATTTTTGTTTCTTGAACATGTTAACAGCATGCTTTATTTGGAAAGTTTCCTTGATCACTACTTACTTAGAAGGCACAATAACATTTCCTTCAGCAGTAACTGATGTCTTAGTTGTTCTATGCAGAAAAAAAAAAAAAAAAACCCTGAAAGCCTGCTAACAAACCGGATGAAGCAAGATCCGTCAGTGTTCTTGCTTAGTGATTCACTGATTAGAAAAATAAATTTGAAATTGTTCTCTTGGCAACTAAATCAAATTTTAAAAGAAATTTTCAAATTTTTATGTGTAGTTTACTTACTGCTTACATGCAAATAAGTCGATCTTCCTTATGCTCTGAATTTTGCTGAGCAGTAGCTCAATCTTTTATATGTGATGCTGCCCCCGAGCCCGTGGAAGCTCTTACGAAAACAAGTCGGGCATGCAGCCTCAGGCCCCAGTCTGGGCCTCACGTGTGGACAAAATGTCTCCAAGCAACATGCCCAGCAGATGACAGAAGCAGGCACTTCACCCTGTGCCTCGAGAGTGTGTGCCTGTCACCACCCACTTTCACCACCTCGCTTCTCCGCCATCTCTCTCTCTGCTCAATTGGGTTAGAGCATGTTTTCACATAATTGAGATTCCTCTAGGCACTGTTGACACCGTCACAGGTGCTCTGTAATTCTAAGATGCCAAGTCCCGAGGGTCTGAGTCTCCAGCTCTGGAAACCTTGCCCTGACATCATGTCCTGCCCACCCCAACATGCTTCCGTATGCGGACCGAATTGCACGGGGAATCGGGGCGGCACCAGCAAATGCCAGTGCGGCCAGCCGACAGTGCTGGAGGGGAACCTGTATAGCTTTCCAGACTTGGAAGGTGGAAACTGTAGTTAAGTGACGCGATTGGCTCCCGAACAAAAGGGCCGAGCTGCTTCGCAGCTCTGTGGGTACCTTTTATAGCCAGGCAAACACTGAGGAAGCAGAGAATACCTTTGAGAGAGACAAAGGGAGAATGAGACAGGATATAGCAAAGGTCAGCTGCAGGCCCTGGCCTGCTGGGCTGAGTCTCTCTAGAGTCAGCGTTGAATTTTCCATTCGTTAAAACTGTATTTATCTCAGGTAGACAGTGGGAGTTTAACCTTTTTCTCTTATACATTGTAAAAATAAATCCCAAATGAGGTATTTTCTGATAAAATTGGTATCTATTATTAATGGCAGCAAAGTTTTCTGAGTGTGGTACTTGCTTTTCTCATATGATATTCTCGGCAAAGCAAAACGAGGCTCATTCTAGAAAGAGACGTTCACTCTTTGCACAGCTTTTAGCTTACTGATTAGCCTCATTAGTTTTCTTGTTGCTCACACAGAATAGCAGACGTCCAGTACTACGGGAGGAAAGGTGCGCTGTCGCTCACAGTTCATGAAGGTTTCAGTTCACAGAGGCTGACTCTGGCGTAGGGTGGCACATCACGGGGTCATCACAGAGGAGACTGCAGGAAATCAGCTAAGCAGCAGGCCAGCAAGGAGCAAGCAGCAGTCTTCCCAGGCCTTAGGTGTCATCCAGGCCACCCCCACGTGGGGCGGACAGCCCACCCTGCCAAGGTGGGAACCCCTAGTCCTAGCACCGCAACATGAGTCAGTCCCATCACCACACCCTTGATCCAACCGTCACATGCTCTAGGTCCACCCTCGTCCACAAAGCCCCACCTGTGACCTCATGGGCTTTGGGGGACACCTACCCATATGGAGCCCTAACCCTGACCCTGAAAGCTCCAAGTGAACTTCAGTAATTTTATGGGGAAGGAAGCCAAGGAAATGATATAGTGTAGAACATTCTCCTTCACATAATCTAATTTTTAAAATCATGGGCAAAGTGTTATTCTGTCATTAGATTGCATAACCAGTGATCACTCTTAACTTCTCACTGTATAGATATACAGAAGACGTAGAGTTTACAGCTTTTGTTTCTTTTGTTTTCATTTGTTTTAAATATCAAGGGATATACCAGAAATGACAGTTAAAATTGAAGACTTTGGAAATACCACATTACACTGGTACTCAGGGAGAAAGAAGCTAAAGATATAGAAACTGTGACTCCAGTGCTGGGAGCATTGCTAAGAAATTTTCATTGGGAAGATGAAATAAGCACGAGGCAATGTAAGGAAACAGCCAACTTCCACGGGAGCAAGTGCCCAGCTGCATTCTGGGATGCTCAGGGCGCGCAGAGGCGTGACAGGGCAAAGGGTCGGCATACTGCATCGGACTCACTCAAGGTGCGAAGCGAAGCTCCCATTTGGAAAAAGGGGACCCATCTCAAGTCAGGCGTGTCCTGAGTACACTCTAGGTAGGTGGAATAATAACGTTTATAAAGGGCTCAGTTGGTACTTTTACAAGAAATGAGGTGAACAAGAAAGGGCAAGACGGAGAAGTGGATCTAAGAAAGAGGTTAGAAACACATGATGCCACTTGCAGGGCAGGGCAGAGTGGTGAGGATAGCTGCAGACTGCCCATGGATTAGAAAGGCAGGCTGCATGCTGCATTAGAGGGAGCCCTGGACAAATCTCCAACAGAATGGTTACATGGGTTGAAAACACCTTTTAGGTTAAAAAGAACCTGAAGAGCACACGAGACTATTTCTTTCTGCCAAATGGCAGCTGTGAACGCCTCCAGGGGTCTGCTGCAGTCACTGTTGGGACTGAAAAGGACCCAAGAAAAAATGAAACAAATGTATTTCAGATAGAGTCCCAGAAAAAAATATAATGGAATCTAATAATGGGTTAGCTCTGCTGGAGTCAGAGAAAAGAACTACTAAAAATAAATCCAGGATTTTTGAGAACTAGGAAGATGCCGTAATGGAAAATGCCTAGAAATTGTGACCTTCCAAGTTATTTTTATTGAGCATCTTCTTAACAAAAGATTGAGCTCTTAGTATTATGCATGGGCCAATAAATGTAGGAGCTACTCTATTTCCTTGCATAGCTATTGGATGTGGGATTTTGGGTACTCTGCGTGATCAGAACTATTGTGGTTGACAGCTAGATGTCTCGCCAAGCCTTGCACACTCACAGGTGGGGCTTTGGGGGGTTGTTGGACCATGGCACCATGGTGCTCATCGGTGGCTTAGTGTGCTGAGAGTTTATAGCCCAGTGCGGTCTTGGGAGGTGAACCTGGCTGGAGGACTTGAGCCCCTGGATGCGTGGACTGGGAGGGTCTCTTCCTGCTCTTCTGATCTCTGCCTGCTTCCTGCCTGCCCACCCCTGAGCCTTTTCTCCTCTACCGGGCTCCTCTCCCATGCTACCCTGACTTCAGGCCAGCCATTAAGGACCAAAACAATAAATGTCAAACTGTGAATCCAGATCAACCTTTCTTCTTCAGAGCTAGGGGTGTCAATTGCTGCATTTTAGCAACAAAAAGGCATTTAAGACAAGTTTGTAGATTCATGGGCAGTAATAACCTGCCAGTGCCGGACATACCAAACCCAAAGCTATCTATTATATAACCCATACTTTACCGTAATTAGAATCAACAAGTAAATCAACACAAGGCCTTATATTTACAAAGTCACTGGATCCATAGTCAGTATGGTTTCTTATGGAATAAGGACAAGCCATAGTAACATTTTAGCTGGAGTACTTTTTGTACATTACTTGCGCTCTTATTTCCTTGTGCTTACTCTGGTAAAAACACCACATAATGCTTAAGAATATCTGAACAAATGTGATTTTCCACTTGCCGTTGTGTTTGTATTCTAAGCCCTGTTTAAATCAGCTGCTTCACAGTAGCCGGAGGGTCTAAAATCTCGGGAGCTCTACTTTTAGCAACAGGGTACGCTTTTCCCCTACCCTGAACCTCTATGAATATAGTCATTAATACCAAGATTTTCTCTTGACTTTTGCCTCAAATTCTGTTATTTCTTATGGTCACATCCTAATGATAGACTCACTCATATAAATGTTAAGATAAAACTTTTGTTTGTTCATATATGTAGCTAGTTGTGACCGAACAAATAATAATAGCTCATGTAAAATAGGTATAATGCCGTCCGGGAGCCATGGGAGGAGGAAAATCAGTGATCAACTTGACAGAGCTTGATAAACTCTGTGACTAATGTAAGGAGGGGCAATTCAGACAAGGGCAAGATGCCTGTCCCTTGGTTCAGGTACGAAAGTGATGTGCTTTAAGGCCCCCTCTGGAGCGCATGTTGAAGTTTGCACTCTTAAGAGGTGCTCCAGTCCTGGGGCACCTTCCTCTTGCATAGACTGAGGCCATAGAAAGTAGAGGTTGTAGCTTTTCTGTCCTCCTCTTGTACACTCTTACCAGCTGATGTCCTTGATATCCCTCACCACGTGATGATACACTGTGACTTCCTAATCTCCATAACCATAAAGAAATGGCTCTTTTTGATAACACTTGTACTTTCAGACTCTGTGTCAAGGCAGCAGACCATGAACTGTGGAAACAAGTGAGGTGAGACGTGGTCACGGAGCACCAGACACACGCCTAAGCTAGGCCGTGCAGGGTGAGCAGAGGAAGGTGGGAGTGCTCCATAGGCAGACAGAAGAATGTGGGCAAATGCTGGGCACAGCAAGGTTGCACCACAAGGGTCGTGCAGAGTTTGCACCTAGAACAGGACACAGAGCTTAGCAAGTAATGACCTGGAAGAGCTCCACAGCCAATAGGTTACTACATACCTTGCTCCCTTGCAAGAGGTTAAGCTCTACCTGAAGGATACCTGGTGCCATGCTTGGCCTTATACTTCAGGCTATGGAAGATCAATAAGCCATGTGAGATGTACCTGAAGAAGCTCAATGTTGGAGTCCTGGGCTGGGGAGATAGCTCCGTGGTCTAAGTCCCTGCCCGGCAAGCTCAAGGACCTGAGTTCAATCCCCGGTACTCCGTGCCTTGCCAGCCATGGAAACTGGGTGTGGTGGTATAGGCCTGTAATATCAACACTGGAGAGGTTGAGACAGGAGAATCGCTGAGTCTGAACTGGGTAGTAAGATCCTATAACAAACAAACAAACAAACAAATAAATAAATAAATAAATGTTGGAGTCCTGGGGTTCATTAAGAGACTGTTAAAACAACCCATGGAGAAGTGTTGAGAGCCTGAACAAAGAATGTCCCAGTGGGATGGAGAGAGAAATACATACTCAGCAGCTCCAAAGAAATGAACATCGAAAGAAATTTAATTGCTTCGGGCATAGAAATTGCCAGCTCATTTGGTGCCACCAGTGACCTTGCCCTGAGTTTGCCCCAGACCTGCTTACTTATGCTGATAGACTCACTTTCTACTCTTTTAGACAAGTAAGTTAAATATTTCAGTGCCATAATTTTCCCTGCTAAGCAATTATTCACAAGTTTGACACTTCACACAAATGTGTTAGGTATTTGCTCTCCTAGGACAATTATTTAAATATAATTGACTGTGATTGGATCATTGTTGCTCACTGTTTTCTTTATTTTTTAAATCTATTACCCTATAGTTTCAATAAGTGAGATTACTCCAAATACAAAAAAGATAAATTATGAAGTCCGTGGTGGCAAACTCCAAAATCAGTGCCAACACTCCTGTGAACCTACATAATTTTAGATGATTACTAATATTGCTGTAATTTAAAGAAGCAAAGTATGAAATCCTTAAGAAAATTCATTTTTTAAAAAATCAACTTTGCCGACTATGTGAGGAAAAAAACGAACTGATCTTTACTATGTAGAAGTTAGCCTCAGAAATCAGCATTCAAAACGTGGTTTTAGGGCAATTAATGTATGTCACGCAGTACAATCTAAGATTGTAGTCTTAGAATTTTGTAGATTAAATTGAATTTTTTGTTTGTTTGTTTGTTTGTTTTTTGTGGAACCAGGGATTGAACTCAGGACCTTGCACTTGCCAGGCAGCACTGAGCTCTCTCCCCAGCCCTAAATCAAGTTTGCAAGTACCCCGTCAGCCCTGTCCCCAGGGCATGCTGAGACAGCAGTTGAGACTGGGCCTGGTGGCACACACTTGCAATCCGAGCTCTTGGGAGGCTGTAAGCAGGCAGATTGCTGTGAGTCTGTTCCAGTAGTGAGGCCCTAAACACCCTGCAGGCCCTTTTCCTCCTCCCAAAGATCAAGTTTTCAAATAGAAACACATCATAGAGAATAAACCCAGAATTCACTTAAATTTAAAGAAGAAACTCAAAAATGTACTCAAGAGGCTAAGAATGTTATTTAAGGGATGTTATATAGTAAAATGAGGTCCATGTTTAGTTCAGTATAAGTAATTTATGCTGGTAACTTTATTAATTACATGTTCTTTTCCATAAAGAAATATATTTTACCTTAGTAGTAAGTATAATCTCTAGGAACACCTGCTTTAATGTTTCACTATCTCTATCCATCTATCTATCTATCTATCTATCTATCTATCTAGAAGAAGTCTACCTCAATTTGTACGAGAAATTACACAAGATAGTAGAATGGGGAGGGGGTTCGAAGGGTTACTCATATTTGTGTATTTCAGTCTGTTCAACTCTTGGCCTTAAGTGGCTGTAGGCCCGGTGATATTAAAACTACACTTCTGTTTACATCTTCGCCTTAGCTCTCCTCCTGGCTCTCCACCTGTTCATCAGCCCAGCAACCCTGAAAAGGGAAGCAGATTCTCTTTCTCAGTGACTCTAGAAAATAGCTCTCCTTTAGCCTCACCAGAGAGCCTGAGTTCACTTTAGTTTTCTCGTTATCTGTCCTATGGAATGATGGCATGCACGTGCTGCATGAACCTTTATGTGCTCAGGGAAGGACAACTCTGATTGGTCAGGTCTGGAGCCCATCCCCTCTCCAGGAAAGGACGACTCTGATTGGCCAGGTCTGGAGCCCATCCCCTCTCCAGCTTCCAGCCCAGAACCTGCTGCCCTGACCTGCAGGAAAAGGGGATCCCAGGGTAAGCAGAGGGGTCTGGACAGGAAAAGGAAGAGTGGGCAATGTCCAGGCAGGAACGGCGTAGATCTCCCCAGTACAACACTATGTCTTCTTATGGTCTCACTGCCCTATCCTCATGTCACACATTCTACACTCACTGCTATTGCAGGGACATTTTCTATGATACCCCTTATCAAACCTCAGTGGACAGAATGCCTGTGCCCCGAAATTTGTACGCTGGACTCTTAATCCCAATGTGATGGCATTCAGAGGTAATGAGATCCTGGGGAGTCTAAATAGCTCACAGTCTGCATGAATGAGATTAGTGCCCAGAGGAAGAAAGAGGGACAGACAGACAGACAGACAGACAGACAGGCTGAGACTTAGAGACAGACAGACTGGCAGAGAGGGAGGCAGACAGACAGATGCAAAGAGTTAGAGAAATAGTGAGACAGGGGAAGAGAGGATTTATTAGAAAGTTGGTTCGCATAATCGTAGGAGCCACAAGTGCCAACACCTGCCAAGGGCACCCCAAACGCCAGTGCAATTCAGCAATAATTTGGACTGGGGAACAAAGGAGCTGCTGGTGTCACTAACTCCTAATTCCCGACTGAAGGCCTGAGAAAGGGTAAGGTGGGGAAGGGCTGGTGCACGTGCTGGAGCCCGAGGCCAAGCACCAGAGTCTGTGGCGTGTGAGGACAGCAGCTCCACGTCACCGCGCTGGGAGAAAGCGCGTGCCCATTCTCGCTAGGATCCTGCGACCGGGCTCGCGGCGGCTTAGGTGGTGGCGCCTGCAGCAGCATGCTCTTATATTTTAAATGCACTCAGCCATGTAGTATCTTTTGAACGATGGAATAAATCAATTTCCACTCCAAATGATTACTGATAAATAAAAACTGTCTATTGCCATTTTGGTGACCGTTTTCTATGTGCCCAAAAGAGTAAAGAAAAGATAATGCATAGTGGATCCTATAGGACACTGCACAGCCCTGGCAGAGGCAGCGGGTCCCTTGGGGAGTCATGGATGGAACCGAACCACGTGGTGCTAACAGTTTTTTTTTTTTTTTTTAAAGGTATACAGAATATTCAGGGTCGCACTACTAGGTCAGACTCACAATGATCTACCTGTTTATAGCCCCCCAGCTCAATTACAGAAGCGCACCACCACGCCCAGTCTCCATTGCCCGGGGGGGCGGGGCCGGCATAGAGGGCCTGTGATCGAATCCCAGGCTCCTGCGCCTGCTTGCAGACACTTTAATCCGCTGAGCTATTTGGCCAGCTCTGTGCTAAACAAATAAGCTACACACAGAGTGGTAAGATTACCTCATCTCACTTTTGTGCGAAATCCCAAGAGGTTAATCTCCTAGAAAAGGGGCGTGGGAAGGGGGAGACCAGGTGGTGGAGGGAGACAGACGATAAGGAGGGGGAGGACGGGGTGCAAAGGCAGAGAAGTTCAGGTAGAGAAGTGCGAGCTTTAGTGACCCCACCGTCTGCTGACTAGCCTGCATATCATGAACGGTGCGTTCCGCAACTCCTCAAAGACTCCATTTTTAACATCCTCATCTCAAGAAAAGTAAGTTGATGAAGCGATACGCATATTAACACAGACCAAACCACCACACAGCAAATCATATGTACACACAAACTTTATCTGTCAATTAAGGTAAAGTGATCTTTAAAGAATTACCACGTTCGGCGCACTGCTGACGGCGGGCTCCTTCAGCCACACTAGACTGTACTTTCCCACACGTGGCGTCACTTGCTGTTTCCCGGAGTTACGGCGACAGTGAGACAGTGGCCATGATAAGTGTCAGCAATCGCCGCAGGAAACATGTTTGGAAGGAACTCCTCGAGAAGCAGCGCTGCATCTGCCCTGTGCGTGAGAAAAGGTGGCCTGGGCTCCGAGAGAGGAAAGGCTTCTCCAAGAAGAGGAGGACCGGCGCGGATCGCGGCCCGCGGCCTTTGCTAGCCTCAGGATTGGTACTCGCAGCTCCAGGCAACGGCTCCTGTGCAGCATCCTCTCAGGCTGCAAGTTTTGACACTTGAAATGCACTGTGCTTTCGTGTCAGTAGCCAAAACACCAGGTGTCCTGCACGGAGCGTTAGGCTGTCTGGGTCTGAATTTCTGCTTCCTTCTCCAAGCTTGGGAAGTCTTTCACCATTATTTCTTTTCTCTGACTTTGTCACTGCTCTGTCTCTGTATCTATTTCTTTCTCTGTCTCTCTCCACCCTCTGTGTCTCTCTGTTTCTGTGTCTCTGTCTCTGTCTCTATCTCTGTGTCTCTGTCTCTGTCTCTCTATGTCTCTCTCTCTCTCTCCCCTCCTAGCACTTCATTAATGGACATGTTATTCTACTTTGAGGTATCACATGAGTCCTTAGTCTGTCTTCTGTTTTTAACTACTATTCTATTTTTTCCTAATATTGAATGGTGTCTAATGATGCCCCTAAAAGTTTGCTACAATTTCCTTTGCTCAAGTTTGCAGTTGTTTCTTCTGTTTCTGCTGTGTGCTGTAGATAGATCCCCTTTATTGAATTCTTGAATTGAGTTGTTTAGTTTCTCAGCTCAGTGGCTTTTCTCTGTGGACCTAGTGCAGTGTCTTTGGTCCCTGGTGAGGCATGCACTTTGTCCACGCGTTCTTCTCCTTCCCTCACTGAGTACCTTTGTGACTGCCATGTCGAATTTCAAGTCAAGTAAATTGCATGACCCTTTTCACTGGCCTTGGCTTCTGGAAATTACTCTTGTTCTAACTTATTAGAAGCATCTCTCCCTGCTTTTAGTTTCCCTCCACTGTGTATGTGGATTCTGCTAATTAGGTGACAGAACCGGCTCCCTCCATTATGGTCAGACCCATCTCCTTCACCTGATCTCAGCCCAAATGCTGACAAGTGACAGACTCTCCTCCTGTCTAAGCTGTCCCTCCTCAGTCACTCCAGCCACAGATGCTTGTTATTCCACCATCTTTGCTCCTAGTGGCTTCCCCAAGTCAAACAAGAAACCATTCCATTGCTGTGAGGTGGCGGACCAGAAGCCAGGCCACTGAGGAGGGTTGGAGAAGCCAGAACATCAGGCATCTGTGCCAGCTCCTCTTTCCTTGCAGAGAGGCCGAGAGGCACAGGTTATCGCACACTTGTTCTACTTAATGCTGCAGCTTTCATCCAGCGGCTCAGTGTGAGCCTGGAAAGACATCTCCTGAAAGAGTGCAAGTGTGAAAGCCTTCCTTGTGTTCTGTGTGGGGCTCGAGATTCCACATGCAGAGCTCTGTTAATTCTGAGAGGTAGGTGATGAAGGGGCCGGTCACACAGGTGAAAGACCACAGACACTGGACACTGGGCATGTGCAGAAATGGCCCTGGCTTTGCTGCTCGGGCAAGCTAGAGAGAGCGGTGGGGAGAAGCCAGGCTTTATTCTGACAAGAAGTCGCAGACCTTCCAGGATGGGAGACCTCTGGCCTCTGCTGACATAAAGCAGGGCACAGAGTATGTGAAAGAAATCGCAGGGAGTGACGATTTCCTTTTCAGTCCCTGACATGCACTCACCTCCTCTGTTGCTCAGTGATGGTAGGAGTTTATTTTGGTCAAGAGATGAGGCATCTCCAGGCTCCTTCTTTCTGGTCAAAGATTATAGAAACGTGTTGGTGGGATAAGATGAGGGAGTGGTCTTGGGGACAACAAAGGCCTCCAACCTCTTTCCTGAGAAAGAAATGAACAGAGCAAGCCGAGGATGAAAGAAGGCAAAGGCCCCAGGAGCTGAGTCTTTGTTTCCTGAGAGACCTCTAGGACTCTGGCTCCTGTGAGGCCACCACGACCGTGAGGGTGGAAAATCTCGTGTCCAAATCATTCCAGAGAACTGGAAGGTGGTCCTCAGCTCTGCAGTTGCCAGGGGGTCTGGGAGTTCAGCCCCTCCTTTGCCCTTGGTACTTGTAGGGAATCCTTATGCCAGGTCCTTGGCATCTGTCAAGAGTGCCGAGCTAGTACAGAGCCAAAGCCAAAGCTGGGCACTTCAGGTAAGAGCTGTGTGCCATGAAAACAGCTGGGACTTGAAATCCTTCCTCCTTAGAAGCTTCTGGGCTCCAGGCAGGGTGAGCACAGGAAGTGTCTCGCTGTCCCACCCGCTGTGAGGCAGATGGCCACTGTCTTCACTGTGCTGCAGCTTTCCCTGTGAGGCATGCCAGTCAGGAGCTGCTTTTGTGCTGTAGGGCTGCGTCTCCTAGACAGTGTCCATCTCAAAGCTGCTGGTGAACTGAAGTTCAGTCACCATGCGGAACAGTGACCCTTGGCCATTTCTTGGTGTCCACATGACAGGGACTGGGTCCTCATGTTTTGGTCTGTAACTAGACTCAACAAGAGTATTGAACTCAGAGTCCAAGAACGGACCTACACACTGAGCCTACTTGGCCAGGCTTTCCGCGTCAGCTGTCCTGAGCTGTCCAGGCTGCAGTAACATGGAGAGTGATCCTTCCTGGTTCCTCCACAGATGCCTTCCGTGTCCCCACACACTGGAAAGGATGGGGCTTTGTGTTGGCTCTTCTATAGCCATTAATCCCATTCATGAGGGTTTGATCCTCATGACCAAGTCACCCCCAGAGACCACTCTTCCTAAGACTCTAACAGTTCAGGTTAGAATACAGAAGAGACACAAATGCTTCCCCAACAGACACGTTCTAGTGGCCCCTAAGTAGATGCCTGCAAGGGCTTCCACAGCCTCTGCATGGCTGGGTCTTCTTCAGCAAAGCTATTGGACTGAAAGTAGCACTGTGCCTTTGTGGGAATCAGTGGTACCTAGCAGGCGCTTGTGACGTCAGCAGTGGCTGGGTGCTGGTGAGTATGACAGGAGCCTAGGTCAGCTCACAGACGTTTTTCAATAAGGAGCTTTAGGACATCTGAGAATCAGACATGGAGCTCACTGACATTATCACAAGCACCTCCCGCTTCCTCTTCTTGTCATAGCCTGTACCTCTTGGCATGGCTCCCCGCTTTCAATTTTGACTCTTTCCACGCTTGAAGATCCTCCTGCAAGAGTGAATCCTCACTTTATTCCCCCTTAAGTTTTTACCTGTACTAATTATACTTCTCGAACTAAATTCTAAGCTGCCTTTGGGCAAGCTTCACCTCTAATGCGCTCTTTATCTAGGACGGTGGTTAGCTTACAGCTCACTTTATAGCATAGTGGTCTCCGAGAAGAGACAGTTGGGTGTCTGCCTAATTAAATCACGCTGAAATTCTAGATCTTCAGCTCAATTCACTTGTTTCTTTGTAGTTCGGTATCCAAGTTTGTAGTTCCCTTTTGGAACCACGAGGCTGGCCTTGAAAGGGAGACAATTGTGTTACAAAATGCCTGCTGTGATGGGAGATCTCTGAATCATTTATTAGAATAAAAAAAAATAAACAGACCAATCACTTTCTTTAATTGAAATTCCATTGCCTGAATCACCAGGTTGCCCTTAAGAAATACTGGATTTCTGCTACTCAAAGCCTTCCAAAACCAATACTTCAGCAGGCCTCCTGTCACTTCTGTGTCTCTGCTGACGCCAAGGAGGACGATGACAACACAGTGACCTGCAATAATTGCCATGGTACTTTGCTTCTGATGAAAGTTGGATTTTTGCTGAGAGATGCCTGGAGCGCCATCTCTTTCTCTGGCCCACAAAAGAGGGCTGAGGAGCCCTTCAGGAGGACTTGGCTACAGATCCCCTCCGCCCTCCTCACGGCTTCCCCCAGGCCTGAAGCCACAGCTCTGTCTTTGGGAAGAAACAGATCATTATTTCACTCTCCTGATGCAGCTCAGGAGGCCTGCTGATGGGCGACAGAGCATGCCAGGCCAGGAAGCAGGCCCGAGGGGACTGTCCTTCACACAGTGACACAGCAGAGGGCAACGGGGCCTGCAGGAGAGGTGGGAGCTACTGAATTAGGAATCGCTCAATAAGAAATGCAAACTCCCAAGTAATGGAGTAATATTGTTGAACACAAAAGCATTAAAGGGAAAATGAGAAAGAATTGTGAACATATTCCCATGCAGTACTTCCTTCCTTTTAGCAAAGCATCTTGAATATTTTCTGCCCCAGGTCCTCGCAGTCTCAGTCTTTATTGGGGATGATTTGTTTGTTTGTTTATACCTTCAGCAAGCCAGCCCTGGGCAGAACAGACAGCAGGAATGATTCCTCAGAGGGCCGCTTGGGGCTTGCACTGGGCTTCCGCAGTGACCTGGCAGTGCCCAGAGGACACCCAAGCCCTGCCCTGGAAGTCCATGGGCCAGCACACCACCCCCATCACCTCCTGACCCATGCCCACCTGCCAGCCCTGTTCCCTGGAGCCTGCCCGTGGCCGTGAGGATTCGGCTACCAATAACGAAGGCTGGAGCAGAGCCTTCCCCAGCCCAGGAGAACCGATGAGAAGGCCGCACGGGAGCCTCGTGTGCAACAAGGGCTCCGGGCTGCTTGGCTTCACACGGGGCCAGAACTGCCGGGAATCGGCCTCTCACAGGTTTCGTTGCTGCCCCTCCTGGGAAGCTTGGCTTTACTCATTTCTTTCGCCACTGTCTTCATGAAATGCCTCCTCTGTGGCTCCAAATGGCAAACAAAGAATTAAAAAAGAAACAAACAAACAAAAAAAGACAAAATAAATGTGAAGCAAAAGCAAGGAAACAGGAATCAGTGTTGCTGTCAGGGCTTGCAAGGGGGAAGATTTGCTCCAGTATACGTCAACTATAGGATTCTTTTATAGTAGCGCCCCCCCCCCCCACCCAAGGAGGCAAATGCAGAAGAGTGCATCAGATCTGTCCCCAACAGGAGATCCAGGGAACGCTGCTGAGGGTCTGGGTCACAGTGCAGATGAAGACCCTCGGCCCACAGTGCCTCATGCGAGTATGCTTTGGGAATCTGCCGTGGGAAGGCCCAGAGTTCAGCGCAGGAAGCTAGGATGGAGGATCTGTGTCAGCGGCTGAGGGACCTGCTCTGGAGCCGGGAAGTGATGCTCAAAGTAAGGACCAGAACTCTGCCCTGAAAGGTGCCAGCAGCCGAGGGACCTGCACTGGAGCCGGGAAGTGATGCTCAAAGTAAGAACCAGAGCTCTGCCCTGAAAGGTACCACAGCCATCCTGAGGGACAAGGAGGTCTCGAGGTCCTGAGCTCTTCAAGTGACGAGGACTCCCGAGTTCCTGTCAGGAAAGCCAGCCTGACAAGCTCCTCCAGGAGTGCCAACAGCACCACCCCTCCCCTCCACTTCTCCTGTTGTGCTGCTGGCAGTCGCCCTCGGATGGGCCCAGCTCACTCCACACCACACTGAGTCACTTCTCAGTGTTCCACATTGACCAGCACTGGTCAGGCCATGACAGCCACCCAACCAGCAATCCAGTGGAATCTTGTTCATCTGACCCTTCAGCCCCACAGGAAATACTCCATGCAAATAGCTATTGACAAAGAGCTATCTTGGAGCCAACACGGCCCAAAAGAAGGTAAATGAGGCCCGTTCTGCAACGGTGAAGAAGGGGAAAAGCAGCTCCTGCAAAGAGGACAAAAGGCAAAGCGTCCTCCCTTGTACTGGCGTCTACTGAGACCCCGCACTGTTGTCAAGCACAGGCCTGGGAGCTGCGCGGCTGACCCACATCTCAGAAGGGTCAATGGCAAATTCCTGCCTGAGAGTCTGGGGCTGCAGCAGAGGCAGCTTACGTCCCAGAAACCCTCCAAGGAGCTGGAGAGCTGTGCTCGGGGCACTGAGCCGCGCTTGATCTGCATGTGTAAAACAGGTGGGAAATAAATATCCACACACTCACCAGCATCCTCTCCTGGGTCTCCTCTGTGCACTGCTCCTGGCTCCCTGCAGTCAGGTAACCCACAGGCATACTTTATTCTGTGAACTCTGCAGCCACAATTGTTTCACTTGTTGTTTGAAAAATATAGAATTTTACTTGGTTGAGTATAGTGATTTTATAAACACATGCACACAGGACACGTACAGATATGTCTGAGGGAGCTCAAACAGGTGGGAATCTCAGATCCATGTTCAGCACCCTTCATGGCTCTAGTTTTTCAGGTTCTGCAATAAGCACCGTGGTTTTGTGAAATGCTCTGTCAAGTTCTAATGTTGCTTCTTCCCGTTTTCCTCTCATCAAAGCTTATTAGGGCTGTACTGTGAGAAACAAGCTGAGCTTTGTTACATCCACCTTGTGATTATTTCATTTTATTCTAGTTAATGTGTCTCTTTAGTTGTATGAACACTCTTCACTTAAATTCTCCACGAAGAAAAACACTGAAGCATCTGAGTGGTCAACATTTATGGTTGCTACTTACTAGTAACAAGGCCTATGTTAAGGCCTTGTACATTTTCCAAAAATATTTTGATATAACTTTGTTTTCTAAATGTGTGTCTCCTTAGAGTAAATGCAGAATAATATCTTCTTTGTTTGTCCACTTTTGTAATCTGTACTCTCTCGGCCTACTCCAGAGGTGGCAAACCTATGGCATATGTTATTGTGGTTTTCTTTATGCAGAAGACTTTAATGCAAGAGTTCTTCTTTATACACTAAAGTCTCAGCGTTCAGATCTAACTGCAGTGTTGACAGTTTGTGGTAAACAAGCAAGGTTTGGGGTGCAGCGTGGGCGCTTGTCACCTACTTCATATTTATTGTCATAGTGAACATGTTCTCACCTACTTCAGATAGCTTATTTACGCTCATCTGATTTCCAGGTTGATTAAGTGTGCACAGTTCTTCCTGTACCTTACCATCTGCCCTTTCCCATGTCTAGTTGTGCTGATAAGTGCATGTCTAATAATGTGGGACAGGGGTTGTAAAAAAGCATCCTGCAGTGATGACTACCTTTGCATGTGGTCTCTACTTTAATTATAGTTCAGCAGAGTTAAAATTTTCCACGTTTATGCTGCTATACCTACTTGAAGATATTTTGTTTTCCTCTTTTTTTTTTTTTTTTTTTTTTTTTTTTTTTTTTTTTTTTTTTTTTTTTTTTTTTTTTTTTTTTTTTTTTTTTTGAGACAGGGTCTCACTGTGCAGTTCAGCCTGGCCTTGAGCTCACTTTGGTAGCCCAGGCTGGTCTCAAACTCGCACTGATCCTCCTGCCTCAGCCTCCTGAGTGCTGGGATTACAGGCGTGTGCCAACATGCCTGGCTCTGTTTTCTTCTCTTATCAATTATTCCATAAGAAAAAGTCTGCTCTCTGTCGTCTTTGCAAAAAGTCTATCTTTTCCATCTCAGAAATAGGTGGTTTAAGCTTTCTTTTACTTGATTCTTTGTTTTAAGCTAACAATATTATGATATGTGTGTGTAGCATATATAATATATATACACATTATGATATATTTGGATATATGTTTGGTATATTTGGATATATATACTTAATACTTAAAAAACATTTTCCCACTGAGGATATTTTGAGTTCTTCTTCAGATGTTGGCTCCCTTCTTTTGCCTCCACTGTCTTCAAAGGAAATTCATTTATTGTCTTGGAAAGCAAAATCTCCATTGACTATGCCTACTAACTGCATTTTAGGGCTCTGCTAATTATCGTATCTTTGGATGCTGAGTTCTCAATTAATTCTTCAGTATTAGATTTTGTTACATTAATTTTCTCATTAGCTAAATTAAAGTAGACTTTATTCATAATTAGTTCTCTTTTTTCAGTGGATATATTTTCTTTCAGAATACTTAATTGTGCATTTTCAAACCCCATTCTTCGGGTTTTAGTTCTCCTTGGATTTTTCTTTTTAATATTATTCTTTCTAAAGGTAAAATATTCCTTCTTTTATTACCTCAAATTTATGTGCATCTTCTTTGCTTCCTGAGGGAGGGTTGTGGCTATGTAGCCCAGCCTAGTCTTGAACTTGCTTTTGTAATTTAGGCTGCTTTTAAGTAATAATCCTTCTTATTTTTTTTTGTCTTTTTGAGACAGGGTCTCGCTATGCAGTTCAGGCTAGCCTTGAGCTCACTTTTGTAGCCCAAGCTGGTCTCGAACTCGCACTGATCCTCCTGCCTCAGCCTCCAGAGTGCTGGGATTACAGGTGTGAGCCACCACGCCCGGCTAAGTAATAATCGTTCTGACTCAGCCTCCCAAGAGCAGGGATGATTGAGACAAGAACGCACCCCACCTCCTGACCCCACCGCTCATAAACACACTTGGCCATAATCGTCAGGCTTAGGAATGCAATTATTTTCTTTACAGTGAATGGCAAGGCAAGGGCCATGTCACATGTCATAGATCTGTAGTTTTACTACATAGTATACAATATTCACTTAGTAAAGACCTAGGAAATCATTTGGTAACTCCATATTGAATTGTTTCATACGCTGCTATGCTTTCAGGCTGCATCATTAATTTGCTTGGATATCAAATGCAAAATCCACATCCTTTCTGTTACATATATATTCTTATATATGTAACATAACATGCTTATGCCAATGTCACAGGTGTGTAAGTGGATTTATATGCAAATATGTAAGTGTAATTTATATATAAATTATATATATCATATATATATTATATATATTATACATAGTATATTATATATTATATAGTATATTTTATATTATATATGCTATATAGTATATAGCATATATAATATAATATATCATATATACTATATTATATAGTATGTATATGATATATATTATATATAATATATTACATATTATATATTACATGTAATATATTACATATTACATGTTGTATATTATATATGATATGTAATATAATATTATGTAATATAAATTATATTATGTAAGTTATATATATTATATAATATAAATTATATTATATATAAATTATATATATTATATGTATATAGTTTTTAGGGTTTTGAGTTTATAAGCTTCCTTTCTATTGTTGTGTAGTGAGAGAACTGACTCAGAAAAAAATTGCCTCTTTTCCCAATGTTGAACTAGGTCCACACTGCAGAACCTTCTGGAATGCACCCAGGTTGCATGACCTGTGGCTCCCCGCTCTCACTGCTCTGTTGTGTCTCCCAGCGCCCGTTGCCACTCTGGCATTTGGTCCACTGATGCACACCTGTGTACTCCTTCAGTTCCAGTGTCCTCTTCTTGGACACACAGATTAACTAAACCTAGTGTCCCCCCTTTTGGACTAATCCTTTGGATTAGTTAAATCAATCACCTGGAATAATTTTCCACACAGGATCACATTTCATAAATTAAATCTAAATAATATGTTTATTAATTGAAAATAAGTATCTTGTTTAAATTCTGCAAGGACTATTTCAATTACATTGTCATTAATAGGTTCAGTTGTTCTAATGAATTTGTTTGATAATGAGTAAAGAAAATGGCGAGATCCATCACAGATTTTCAAGCTATGTTGTATTGAATCTTGCCGATATTATTTAAATACCAAGGTTTTAAAGTATTCATGTATTAAATATGCTTAGTGTCTTCTGTAACAGAAAGGATGTGGATTTTGCATTTGATATCCAAGTAAATTAATGATGCAGCCCGAAAGCATAGAAGGATATGGTGGGCTATAAAAAATCCAATCTAAGTAATTTGTGCAAATACTTAGAAGTTTTATGAATTAAATTTCAGACAAATTCCTCATGACAAGGCAACTTCCTCACACACCACAGCACCAGTAGATTTGATGTACAGATAAGCAATTAAAAAATTCAAATTAAGAATTTCAAGCTCATGGTCTAAATCAGCTGATTTTTTTTTTAAATTTGCTGTTCTCTTTGACAACACTTTTCTTGAATTAAATAGATCAGTAGTTATAGAGCTGTCTTTCACCCTGTCAGTTATTCACTATGATTTTTTGCCTCTGCAGTGATCCACGTATTTCTTCTTTTAGGGAATATAGCTTACTAGTGTGGTGGAAAACAAAAGGGTTGCAGTCAAACAGACCTGGATTTCTACCTGAGCCTAGCCATGGACTGGGCATGTGTGACCACGCGACATGTGCTTCCCTGCCTCAGCCTCCACTTACCGCCTGTGACACTGGCATAAGAATGTGTACCCCGTAGATATTTTTATAAGAGCATGAGATAATGTATTATGTAGTGTTTCCTTAGTATTTGGTTGGTTTTGCCAACCTCTGTTGAGAGTTATTTCTGCTCTTATCCACGCATACACAGGTACCTCTGGGTCAGTCTGTATTTCTAAAATGTTTATTATTATTAGTGATGATTGTTTAAAATGCCTTGCCTTATTGACCCAATAAGAACCTCTTCAAAGAACTATTCAACAATGTAGATCAGAAGTTTGTATAGTCAAAAGGCTCAATGTTAAGCATTGCAGGCTGAGACATGGGTTAGTTTAAATAATGAACAACCTCACAAGGGTCTGATTTTCTTATTCTTATAGTAGAAAAAGAAAAAATGGAACTTCGCAAGTCATTTAATGAATTACTTCATATAAGGAGTTATCCCTGTGTATAGAATGTATTAAGCACTCAATTAACATAAACTTCTCTAAGTATAACCACCACTACACAACTTTTTTTGGGAAGTGCCTATGGAAAAGATTCATTTTAAAAAGTATATGATTTTCCTGGTGTTAGAGATAATACTTTGGCAAATGTAGGGATCCGTTGATCTTACTGCGAACAGCTCTACCCAGGGAGACATGACGATAGGAATGAGAAAGATAGACAAGAAGACGAAAAGCTGGGCTAGGTGGTCGCTAGTCTGCCTGATGGGCAAGACTAACTCAATGCACACAAAAAAGATCCTTTATACTTTAGAAAAGTTTGTATCACATGACAGAAGTTTGCTTATCCACTAATAGCTGGCCTGAACCAGACAAGATGTTTCTCTCAGCACTGGCTTAGCTTGTTTGCTTCAGGCGCTGAGGCCCAGTCCCACCTACACACACTTGATCAGTTTCCTGGCTACCTGAGGCTCCCAACAGGCAAATGTCTTTAATACTGTTGCATTCAACTGTGAAAACCAACTATTGCACAATTAGAAACATCCTCAATTAGGGAAAGATGAAGGCGTGTTTTTCAAACACTTACCAATATTTCCTGCCAATCTCATCTGAGGCATAAATTAACAGTTGGTTAAATTATCTTGCTAACACAGGCGGCCTTTTCCTTAGAGTCAGCCATCAGAGACTTGTGGTAGCAACTTCTGAGTGGCATGAGAATGGGACCAGAGTGTGAGCAGTCTCTTTACACATGTCGTCTGTAGACACTATGGCACTGGCTTTGCATTCTGCCTTTAAACTTATGTGCTACCCATGAAATGCATGCCATTTAAAATGTTATAACCTAAAGATGAGGCAGGTTTAAAGAAAATAATTAGGAAAAGTTTACTATATATTTGGGTATTTATTAGTTCAGTCTAAAGAAGAAAAGAAGGGAGAAAAATATATATTATACATTTTATATTATAGAACTTAAAAATAATTTATAATGTGTAACATATATGTATATATACATACATACATGAGATAGCTAAGATATTTGTACTACTAATTTCCATTGGTATATTGAAAGGAGCAGTTAATGTTTAATTTTATTTTTGCCAATTCTACAGGCTAATATCCAGTAATCTGAACAATGTCTTTGAAGATAACAATATGTAATATAACAACCATTGTTGATCTTCTATCATCTTATTTTGAAATTTTACTTCACTTTAAATTATTTTTCTTTTCCATTCTCTAGTAAATAAAATTTACAAAAAAATAAAAAATAAATATCATTGAGTTTAAGAAAAAATTAAATTTTACCTATAAATAAAAATGATGAATATTAAAAAAAGAGAAAATACCTAAATGCTGCGATACAAACTAAACAAAATAAAATGACAGCAGGAAAGCTTTACGCGTGTTGAAGGCGGAGCGTTCTACTCATGACATAGGAGGAATGTGATACATGCCTCGCACTCATTCTGAGCAAAGTCAAGCTTAGATTTTCATTTACTTATTTACTTACTTACTCACTTACTCACTTACTCACTTACTTGCTTACTTACTTACTGAGTGGCCCATGCGTCCCATCCCGGGGGCAGGGCTGGCGCAGCTCGTGGTGCTAGCGACGGAGCTGCGGTCCTTGCCTGCTTGCCTAAGCTTCCCTAAACAGGCACTTTAGACCATGGAGCTATCTCGCCGGCCCTAAGCTGACATTTAGAAAGACCAAATATCCTTGCGTCTCCTATTTTCCTATTAAATTCAAGCCAGATAAAGCGTGATGGGGGGCAAGTGGGAGACAAAAGTACTTAACACTGTTGTGCAGTTTTTCCGTTTGGCACAACTCATTTCTCTCTGGATGCATAGCACTTTTAGCCCCTTGGACGGGTGCCTTGGCCCACTGGTGTCAGCTAGGAAATACAAATCCGGGTCTGGAGGACTGGTGCTGTGTGGAAACCCTCGCAGCTGCCGAACCAAACCGAAAGCCAAGAGGCGGACTGCAGTCGCACTTAGAGCAGGGGAGGATCCTGCTCTGTGTCAAAGTCCTCAGAGCAACAAGGTCACTTTGTTTCCTAATGCTCCAAGAGAGAGCAAAGAAAGAACGGCCCACGAGGCTGCTTGCAGGGCAAGTATTGGATGCAGCAAAGAACAGCTTGGCTTCAATCATTTATCATAAATTCATAGTTTTAATACAGTGCAAGTTATGAAATGCTTCTGTTAAATAAGCCATACATTAAAGGAAATACCATAAAAGGGTAGTATTTGTAACCTTTTGAATTTTGAAAAGAAGTAACAAGAATTAGCCAAATAAGAGAAATGTGTGGGTAAACAGTACTTAATGTCTTTCATTTAAGTACTTTATACTTCATACACATTAGGGCCTTTACTTAGCATGGCTGCTTAGTGAATTTTAAATAATAATAAAAATAATCACAATAATTCTCTGAAGTCAAAAGAATAGTTTTACTGGGCATTTCCCATGTTTACTAGTTTAATAAAATTTAAATAGCATGTACCATTAATATGAGCTTTTCAAAAATTAAAGAACGTAGTTATATGTCATCTTCTGACTCACAACTTGTGCCCCATTTTCTCTGGGAAACCATTGGAGCTGCTAGACAACTATTTCTTTCACTACCCAGCCAAACAATTAACACCTTTACAAACATCATAAAACACAGACGTAAATACTTCATTACACACTTAATTTAAATCCTAATTGCCATAGCTTTAATGAGCTCTTCATTGTAATAAGAAAACTGATGCTTATTCTTATTAAACATAACATCCAAACAATTTTATCTATCTGGAGCTATAGTTAATAAAAAATTCTGACAGAAAATCTTCTGCGACTGTTGCTGGGCGGTTTCAGTAGTGTAGAGTCACACACGGCACGGGTCACATTCCCCTGATTGCAATGCAGTCCCTGACATACGCGCTGCAGGGAGCTGCTCTGGCTCAGGGCTTCCAGGACCCCAGACTGTGGTCCGGAAGCCACAACACACAGGCATCAAGGCCCGGGATGCGAGCTCCCAAAACTGCAACCTGAGGCAGAAAGCAGGGAAAGAACTGGAGTAGCGATTGACCTTCTGAGGTCACAGCCCTAGCTCACGCTCTAGGTCTCCAGCCAGACCTCCCTTCCCGTAGCAGAGCCCAGCTGAATATGCTGACGAGGACAGCACTGCTATGACCCACTCACCGGCCCGGAGCCCCGCCCCAGAATGCATGGGTCATGTGCACTTTCCGTTCAAACCAGAATACATACTGCATTAGACTTTACCACCAATGTGTCTAAACAGAAAACCTTGCATTCCAAAATAGGACACCATCGTGTTGAGTTCAGAGAAGTGTCCTAAAACTGAGTTCCCATAAGAGGATAAAGGCATGAGTTAATGTAAAAATAGAAGAGAGTGAAGGAGCTTTAATGGTTACCACAGGACTTGAAGCCCCACTCCTTCCAGGGCATAGGCCGGTAGGGAAAGGTCCAAGGAAGATGATCTTCCGGGCCACGTGAAGAATCCAAGCTGCAAGCTTGTGAACTAGAGTAATGACTCTCCCCTGGAGCTTAAAAGGCAGGGATAAGCCAGGTAGCGCTGATCAGAGGCTGAGAAACGTGGCCGAGCCTGGGCCAACCCCTTCCTACACACCTGTTTCTCAGGGAGCAGCTGGGATCACGGTAGACCCTATCGAATAAGGACTCCCAGGGTTGATAGTCCGTGACGAGAAGGAGCCACAGTTGCTCATTCCTTTTCCCATGGTGAAATGACTCCACTTACCAGCATCAAGTGAACTTCCTGTGAGGGACCCAGCAGGAACCCGATCCCTGAAGAACCTCCAGAAAGCCGCTCAGCTCCAAACAGCAATATCACTCCGAGGTCCAGAAGCCAGCCAGGGACTCTGCGGTGGACAGGTAACCATGAACTCTCTACCTTCCAACTTTTGGCCTCTCCATCCCCGTCTCTCACGTGAATGTCCAGCCACAGAAGGGATGGCACTGCCCGCAAAGTGAAGAGAAGGCTTGGTATGAGCCCGGAGCAGCGCCTCACACACAGCTCTGCGGATCGCACCATCTCCTTCAGCAGGTACGGACCCAGAAAGCAGAAGCAGTGGCAGTCTCTAGTGGATTCGAGGCTTCTGAAAGTTACCCAGAGCTGAGCATTCTAGCTAGGGAGCTGAGTGTGTCTTTTACCATGGAGAGCAAGCCTTGTAGCAATTAATAGAGAGGAGCAACATCACAGAACAACCTCTGCTCCAATCTGCGGGGAGGGTACATCTGCCCACTCGATATATGCTAAGCAAAAGCAAAAGTAGAAGAAAAAATAAGGTTATCTAATTAAATCCATTGAGTCTCGCCTGTTTGACACACTAGCTACAATAGTTCTATGTAAATTCTTAAAGACAGCTAATAATGATTTTAAACTTTCTCAAGCTCAATATTCCTCTTAAATGTAAGTTGACGAAGCAAGAAGACCAACGTGCTTCAGCGCACAGTAGATTTCAGTAACCTCGAAAAGCTATTACGTAGATCTCTTGATGAAGACAAATACAATTTGGTGGCTCAGAGTTCCTTCCTCAGATGCTTTCACATTCGCAAATAGCAAATCAAGTAAATCATGGCAAAACCAATAATCCTCCCAGAAAAGACTTAAAGTTCTTCTTCTCTCAGGAAAGCGTAAGACCTTTTTAATTCACTTAAAGCAAACGCATGCAAATTTTGTATCACGGGAAGTGCCTTCCATGACCGGAAACCGAATGCGGTTCACTAGGGCACGTTCCAGTGAACGGAAGGCCGCCATGAAAATAGCTTAAATTTGAGGTCTGTTCTCTTTAAAGGAAACTCAATACTGAGTTGAAAAATATTTCTACACTGAAGAAGCGAGGCTACCTTCCATTTGTTAAGAAACAAAGAGGAAAATGATTCAAAAGTATCTTTCTAAGACGGGCGTGGTGGCGCATGCCTGTAATCCCAGCACTGAGGAGGCTGAGGCAGGAGGATTGGTGCGAGTTCGAGACCAGTCTGGGCTACAAAAGTGAGCTCAAGACCAGCCTGAACTGCATAGTGAGACCTTGTCTCAAAAAAGACCAAAAAAAAAAAAAAAAAAAAAAAAGGTATCTTTCCCTTCTCCCTACTAAAATCTTGGTACTATGCCCATAAACGCAGAGTAAGTTAATGCTAGATGGGTGAGAAGCTCCCTGGTGGTTCAGCGTCCCACGCGTTTCAGCACCTAGGCTGGTTTATATTAACTAAACTCGTGCTGAGATTCTTTAGATGATGAAGGCGATTCATAGCATGGTTTATTTTGTCCTTTCCAAGCGTTTATTTGAGCAACATAACCTGGAACCAGCATATTTAACATGAGTGTCTCCATTTCTCAACTTTGGAATAAATGAGTGTCTCGTCTTGCTCTTTCTCTTCCCCAATGTCTTACTGCCGTATCCAGTTCCCTACCTTTGTGCATGCGCCGCTCAGATGCTATTTACCCCTCCTGATGACACTGATAGAGTTGTTTATGTGTGACACAGTAAATGATGGAAGTATAATTGGTAAAATTGGCTTTCACTTACTTGCAGTACAACTACAAAATGAAATGACACAAACATTAGTCTCAGGAATTCTGCCATGAAATTTGATTATTTGATGCAGCGTCAGTGACAGATGCTGTACGCTCTAATGACGCACAGCAGCACATGGCAGCATTCGCAGGCTGCCGTCTCTTCCTCATTTTTTAATGTTCTGTTTTCAACAAGCTCTCATAGGGGAAAAAATGTGCAGAAATAAATACCTTTTTCTTGTTTCCTGGTTTCTTTTTCATCTTTATGTCTGCTTAGAGTGCTTCTGTTGTGTGAGGAAGTGGAAAGGAAAGAGCAAGGATAAAAAGTAACAAAGATCAAGGTGCAACCTCTACTGTTAACCTCACATAGACATCAAATTCCTGGTAGCCAGAGCCAAGAATGTGGAGTTTAGAAGAAGTACTATTAATAGGTAGCATGGGAACAGAAGAGTTGGCTGATGTGGTTTTTCCTTCATTAGTCGGGTTCCTTTGCTCTACAGCACAATTGTCGCTTGCACATTCCCTGCAGAAGTTGTCCGTCAGAATTCTAACACTTGCCGAAGGCCTGCTGCAGACCTTCTTTTCCATTGCAAGGCTATGATCTCAGGTTCTGCTCAAATGTCCCTACACAAAAAACTCAAGCTCTCTCCTAGATTTAGAAAGGCATTGTCTCTCTCCCAGCTCCCTGTGAGAAGCTCAGCATGGTGCGTGAGATAACAGCTATTCATAGATCTCGACACAGCTATCGTACCATAACTGATATAATCCAAAAGTGTCTTTGCTCATTAAACCTTTTGGGAGAATATAAAGGTGCAATAAAAGTACTTATGGTTTCTCTTTCAAAAACTGTGTAGCCTAATAAAGGCTTCTAGGAGAGGAGAAGGGCTCTTTGGGCTTCAGCATTCAAGGATAACGAGCAGGAAGGATTTGGTCCTGACTGTGGGTGGAGAGTCACTGTGGAGTGGCTGTGCAGAAGAGGAATCGAGGTCGAGGCTGAGCAAGCAGGACACAGGTGCCTCATTTTAGCTCCTGGGCATGAGGCAAGCTTTTGTTTCCTAATAGGAAGTCAGGTAGCTCCGCACAGAAGATACCTGAATGTTAACGTTTCCTTATTTAGTTATAGAACTGTCGTATACAAATGCCAATATTTTGTCTCATATTTCCTTTTGAATGCAGGCTAAGTGGCCCTTTCAGAGTTATAATAATAATAATTATTATTATTGTTATTATTATTATTGCCAGCTCAGCCTACCCTGGGGGTGGGGCTGGTACAGCATGTGGTGCCGGGGATAGAAACACAGTCCCTGCAGTTGCCTAAGCTTGCCTAAGCAGGCACTTTAGACTGCTAAGCCATCTCACCGGTCCCAGTTTTAAATTATGTGAAGTAAGAATACATTTTTTTACTTTGAAGAGAAATAAAGTGAAAAATATTTCTACACTGTACCTGCTAAGAGAAAATTAAATGTCTAATGTGTACTTGCACAAGGATGGTACAATTTCACTTTAGCTGAAATCTTTTGATTTATAAGTAGTTCAAGTAGAAAGAGCATATTCTACTGTTTTTCATACAACTATGCATATCCACGAGCTAATTGAATGAGATAAAGTACTCAAGATTTCTAAATTATGTTTTACTATAACTTCTTAGATATGTAATAACATTAAGAAGATTTGCCTTTTCAATTACAAATACATATAGAAATTACTTTAAAGTCTGGTACATTACAAAACAATTGTCCTTCACACTGATTCAGGCAGCAATTTAAGAGCCTCTTTAGGCAGGAGCCTAAAACTGACACTTGAAATATAAAGAAATAATATTTTAAAAAGGACACTTAGAAGAACCCCACTTTTCTTTGATTTTTACCAATATTCCTATTTATATATTGACTTCTTAAACTGTGATCTAATTATTTTCTTCCATTTTACAATCAATTCATAAGCCAAGGTCAGTCGAGGTGACCGATCTCAGGTAAGAAGAGCTTTGTCACGAATGTGCAGCATTTTGATTTAAATTTTACCTGTCCAGTTCTAACCGTGGAACAAGAATGAAGGTATAGCAGCTCAGCTAACTGCTGCCCTTTCTGCTGCCCTTATCAACAATACAAGCACGTGGATAACCATTCACATCAATGCAAGATCATAAATTTTATTTTTATACTGTCAGATCTGAGCCTAACATTTCTTGGGCTTGGTATTATGTGAAATTTGCTGTAAAATTTTGAAATGCAATCACAAGGATCCATGATGATAATGTTGCTACAGTTTATGTCTAGTTGTCCCCACAATGCCTCATACAATCATGGGGTGTGGCTTCTATAGATTGAGACTTGATTCATGATCCCTGGGATTGTGTTTTAGTACTGATGGGATTATCGGTCTGAGTAAGGCTGAGACTATGGGTGTGGTCTAGGGTGGATAGCCTAAGGCAGAGAGCCTGAATATAATATAAAGAGTGACAGAGAGACAGACTCAAGCTGCTGCTGTTGCTCTCTGCTTCCCTGTTTCATTGGCTACTTGTGCCACCATTCTGTTGCTGTTCCGCCTCCATGAAGTGGATGCTCTCTGCCCTGTTCCACTCAGCCTTGGGCCAGGACAATACGGACTGAAACCTCTACAAACTGTGAGCTAAATAAACCTTTCCTCCCTTCATTTTGAGTGTCAGGTATTTGTCCCAGCAATGAGTATAAAGTAACTAAGACAAACCTTATAATACTTTTCTCTTTCTTTCTTTTCTTTTTTTAAAAAATATTCTAGGGAAGGATCTACAGCGGGAGGATGTTCAGGGTCTCACTACTAGATCAGAGTCGTAGTGATCCACCTGTTTACAGCCTCCCAAGAGCTGAGATTCCAGGCATGCGCTACCTTGCAGGGCCTCAGTTGCCATCTGAGCAATCCCCAGGGACAGGGCTGGCACAGCAGGTCCCAGAGATTGAACCTCTGGCCCCTCTACACCTGCTTGGCGGTGCTTTAATCCTCTGAGCTATATGGCCGACCCTATTCTTTCCTTTCTTATGAAAACAAATCATACTAACATACTGTCATTGTCCTTAAGCAAAATATACCAAAGAGCTGGTTCAGTCCAGTATGTATTATATCTGCAAAGCACCAACTAAGGAAGAAAATACAAATAATCTTATCCTTGAAATTGATATTCACTTGTATAGCAGCCCTACTAGCATGTGCTGTTAGTGAATGCGAGCTCTAAATATATTGGGAAAAGAATGTTTCTTCGAATTTTGCATGAGGCAACATGGAACAATAATATAATTGAGTGTGGGAAAGTTCTAACTGCTTCTGGCAAAGGTGGGAATTAAAATTTTCTAATGGTCCAAGACGGGTCATCTTAAACTACTTAACGGATCATATCACACTTGCCCGTTCACTGAAAGACAAGAGTGGGGACAAACATTCCTGAGGTGGCCACACATCACCCCATCCCTCCACTCTTACTTAGTCTTCATCACTCACAAGGCAAAGCCGACCACTGCAGCCAAAGATTGTCATTTTCGAGTAGGGACAATCAAAGCTGAATGTATACGCTCGCATGTAGCTGTCAAAATACTGTGAATGAATAAAAGGATGATGGGAAATAGTCAGAGGGGCAGGAGCCAGAGTTTGGAAGCTTCGTGAAAGGAGAAGGAGGAGGAGGAGAACCCATCAGAGGCGATGGGGAAGGACCACAGCGAGTCGCCCAGGACACCAGGGATGTGTATTGTCTTGAAAGCCCAGAGAAGGTCATGTTTGAAGGAGGAGGGGCGTTCAGCTCAGTAAACTACCACAGCTAAGAGATAGAGGGGGAGTAGGATACTCAAGGAGCCATCAGTGTGGCAATGGTGAAACTGATTAGTGACCTGCAGGAAAAGCTGGGGACCACAACCTGGAGCAGTGTGGCAAATGCAAAGGTGGAGCCAGAGTTGGGCATAGACAGCTCCTTCAGGAAACTTGGGTATACAGTGGGTGGAAGCCAGCATGTGGTAAACGGCATTTTAAATTTTTTATGTTTGAGATCATTCTAGATATGTAGACGAGTCATAAAACTATTTCACGAAGTTCCCTTATACTCCTCAGCCATCTTCTTACGTTGCTCCCTTATATAACTTTGGAGCATTTCTCAAAAATAACAAGTCCACCTTGCTACAGTGCTCTCAATTTAGTACAGGCTTACTAATGTTGCCATTAAGATGGTTCTTTCTGTTCCAGGTTCTAGGGTAGAGCACTGCATTTCATGTGGTTGCATGAGTCTAAATTCCTCAAAACTCAGGCGATTGTTCAGTCTTTTCTTTCATGTCTTTGAAACTTAAAGAGCACAGGTGGTGATGTTGTAGAATTCCTCTCAGCTGGGGTTTCTCTGATATTTTATCTTGGCTAAACAGTGCATCTATTATTGATAAAGATGCAGTGCCCCCTCTGAAAGCTTCATACCCAGCATCCACAGTACACATACTGGTCAGGTTGACTCTGGCTGCTGGCTGAGGTAGATCCATGATCCCTACCAGAATGCGACTATTTCCCCCTGTTTTTCAAAGGAGGTGCTTAGAAATTATACAGATAGTCTGCGTCTCTTTGCACTTTCTGCCCATGAATTTTAGCTCCTCTGCTATATTTTTTCCTGTGAGAAATGTTGACTATTGTGTTCTAATGCTGTTCCTATTTTCTTTATTCACTGTACATTTATTACTTGTAATTCCTCTATAAGAAAGGTAAGCAACTTCTTCCTCATTTATCTGCTAATAAGCTAGGAAATGATTTATTCAGTGATTCAGTTATTTAGTGCTTGTCAGTACATACTCTTGATGCTTATTGCATATGTGTGCTTCTGCCCAGTGGCAGTGTTTCTGCTCCTCTTGCTCTAGTTGTCTTGGTGCTAGCTGGTAGAGACTCCTTCAGTTGTCCCCTACGACCTTCTAATTTTCCTTTCCTTTCTTTCTCCCTCTGTGACTGTGTGTGTGTGTGTGTGTGTGTGTGCGCGCGCACGCACACACACACACTTCCTTGCTTTCTAGTGCCATGCAACCCTCATTAAATATTTTGCTTAATCCAACTCCGGAATCAAGTGTCCTAGCTCCTTTTGGAAAAATGGAGTTTAAATAGCCCTGCATAGCTATCCTTGCGCTCCTTACAATAGTAGTGTTAGTCCTGCTAGACACAGCATGATTTCAGGAAGAAAGTTAGGGTTCTATGTATGTTTGTGGAAACGATCTGAAAGAGAGAGGAAACTGTGCAGACACAGTAGTAATTCTTGGGACGGAAGTGGTGGTGAGCACAAGTGCAGGAGCTGGCTTTTGACAGAGACTAGAATACTACTCCTTATAACAGAGAGACAGATAGGTAGAGACAGATTGTGACTGAGGTCCAAATAGATTGCGAACATGGCAGAGTGAGAAAATGCTTATTTCCTTAGTGGTGCTAAGAGGCATTAGTCAAGGTTACTGACTAGAAGTGAAGAGAGAGGGCCGGTTGGAGTTGGAAGAGGAGAGGAGCCGGAACACATGAGACCTAAGGAGCTGGAGAGCTGGAGACACAAGCATCGAGGAAGGCCACTAGGGCATCTGGGGTCATGCGTATGCAACACGATAGTCTGCTTCTCTGTAGTAGACCTGAGGCAGCCGGATTAATTTGATGGATGTGCAGCTGAGATTTTATCAGGCTGCTGTATGGGAAAGGAAGTTACTGAGAGAGATAAAGGTATTTGAAAGTCAAAAATATAATGCTGCAATAACATAATGGTTTTAATTCGTGCAATTAAAGTAGAAAAGTTAGCGGAAGAAAAGAACTAGTGTTGGCATTATTCGTCTGCTGTCATGTGATCATAGTCACATTATGTAGCTGTGAGGTAACATCGCCAACTTGGTCCAGGTCACTGTGATTGAAAGAGAGATGGGGAGAACAGGGTGAAGGCCTCTCCCTCAGGGGCTGAGCCACCGGGGCAGTGCTGCCGTCACCGCCTGTCAGCCCTGACTTGCGGCCTTGGCCTCCCCACTCTCGTAGGTGGTGGCACCTCACGAGCCTTTTACCTTACCCCCTTCTTTTCTCGGCCATATTTTATAGGTAAGAATACAGTCATTTCTTCATAATTGAGGTGAGCAAACAAAGTTTCAACATTTCTGCTTTCTACATTACAGAATCGCACCCAGGTTTCTGTCAGGGAAAAAGTGATTTTAGGCTGGGGTCGAGGTGAGCCTCCGCAAGGTCCCTGGAAGAGCAAGTCTCAGGACCCCTGGTGACGTCATGCCCAGCCTTGCAGCTGTAAATGTTTGTTCTGCCCCAGCGAAGGTCACGTAAATGAATCCAGAAAAGTAAAAATAAAACCTGTTTTGTGGGAGACTCCATTAAGTTATCCAAAACCAAACTGATGAGGGGATGTGGTTTAATTTTTCACTGGTCAGAGTCCTTACATTGTGAGATGCTTGGTCCCCTTTGATGTGTCAGCTAAACTAGCTGCTTCTAAAATTACCATGGCCATTATTCATGAGTGCTCGCAATTACTCGGTGGTTAATGAAGTTGGATTTTACTCCATGACCATTAGAATCCAGGCGCGGCCTGAGCACCTCAGCCTTCTGAGCAGAAGTTGCAAATTTGCCTCTGTTCGCCAGGCTCTAACCCAAAACACCACAACAGCGCGGAAAGAACATTTTCTAAGAGAATAGCCCTTGACCCGGGGAAACTCTACCATCAATTTCTTATGAATCAAAGCACAAGGGTCTCCCTCAGCGTTTCTCTCTGCTCAGAATTGCATGCATACTTGAGCGCACATGTTAGTTTCGTGTCTGCCCTTTCCGAGTACCCTCCGGAGCTGGCGAGGGTGACGGTCGCCTGTCTTGGGTTCCCAGAGTCTGTGAAATGTTGCACAGGGAGCTCACGTTGAAATCAGAGCCGGCCGGGCCCGCACGTCCCTCGCGTCGAAGCTCAGTTCTGTTAGCGCTGCCTTTAGCCCACTTTCTCTCTAATCCCCCTGGTTCCCAGCTTGAGCCGCTTCCTTCAGTAGGTAGGAGATCCACAGGGCTTCGTAGAATTTTAGATGTTTAAGAAACGTTAAAGATTAATCTGACATTTTTGTTTCTATAAAGGAATAAAAATGATCCAAAACAGAGTTCGGTGGATCTGCCAATATGTCCCAGTTATTTTACATAAGCAAGTGAAATCAGTGAGTTAAATTTTCAGTTAAAAAAAAAGTCTTAGGCCATGGTATGGCTTAGTGGCATGGCAGGGCACCTGCCTGGCAAGCGAGAGGTCCTGAGTTCAATTGCTGGTGCTGAAAAGAAGGAGGAAAGAAAAAAATTACTGGTGTCTGATTGTCCAATTAGACAATAATTGTCAGGACTGAGATCTAAGGATGGATCCCTTAGCT
Source organism: Myocastor coypus (assembly GCA_004027025.1). Taxonomy (NCBI): domain Eukaryota; kingdom Metazoa; phylum Chordata; class Mammalia; order Rodentia; family Myocastoridae; genus Myocastor; species Myocastor coypus. Next base: position 64,773 of record PVJA010005547.1, read on the forward strand.
GTTGGAGAAAAGAAAAAAGGGAAAACAAAATTACCTCTCCTTTCCCAGGTTACAGAGCAAAGCTTTAGCACCCTACTGGTAAAATTTGGCACAATAATTCGTTCCAAACATATTTCTCTCAGTATTCAGTTTGTTAAGTTGCTCCTCTGATACCATCATTTGCACACTTTTATGTTTTGATGTTAGTTACTCTAAACTACTCAGATAAATATTATACTTTAGAAGGCAAACAGATTTTTAAAATCCAATTTTTTTTCTCTTTGAAAGGTTCAGATGAAACCTTCTTTCTAGAAAATTTTAAGGAAATAGAAAAGTTTGTCATATAGAGATCTTAGTCCTGCCTTAGGTAACAAAGGGAGGAGAAATTTCAAAGTCTAAATTCCTTGGCACAATGATTGAATTTCAATTATAAATCTTCAGTGGGAGGAGTGTCGAAACATTTCTTAGTCATTGTTAAAGTTGGGTAAACATGGCTTCAGTGCAGACACAAGGGACAGCACTCACACCTGCTGGTCATCTACACTGAGCCACCATCGTGGAGGCCTTACATGCCCTGCTCACTTAGGGGTCACAGAGGCCCAGTGGGGTACCCGTTATGGGCCCATTCACTGGGCTTTTCAGTGGCACTTATGTCTGGTAAATAAGCCGACCAGTGTCATCTGTAGGACTTAATTCAGCACCTGCTATGTCCTGCTCCACATCTTTACCTGTGTTTTGTAGAAATACCTGAGGTAACCAAACAACTTTTCTAGGGGTAGATTGAGAGGAGAGCCCTTCTTGGAAGGCTGATTTCAAAAATCAAAAGAAGGCCATGTTCTCTTTACCATTCTTGTAATAACTGCTGATATATTTATTTGTTTGTTTGTTTATCTTTTTTTTGTGTGTGGCCAACTTGGCCTGCCTTGGGGGCAGAGCTGGCACAGCATGTGGTTCCAGGTATCGAACCACAGTCACCTGTACCTAAGCTTGCCTAAGCAGTTGCTTTAGACCACTGTCTTATCTCGCTGGTCCAATAACTGATCATTTTGATTCTTGACCACACTCTCTTACAAGAGAAGTAGAAGAACATGTTTGCCTTTATACTGATGATGTAACCATACTGTCCTCGATCAAAAACCTACCTCAGAGGCTGTGGATCTTTACAAACAGCTACAAACAGAAATAAAAGCTCCTCTATAATTAATATCAACTTCCGTTACTGAGTTTGCCAAATTTTCTTCCAAGTCTCATTGGTCAGCTTCCAATAACTCTGTGAAGCCAGTGTCCTGCTTGTGTTTCCTGAGGACCCAGTCCACAGATGCCTAGGCCCAGCAGGCCCACTGAGAATCAGTGTTGCCCCCAAGCACATGTGCGTAGCAGCCATGCTCTGGCCCTTCTGTTGCTAGTATGTGAGGCGTTCTCCCAGTCAGAAGCACCTGAAGCCCAAACATTGCTTCTGTGTCCTCCTGAGGGAAGCTGCAGCTCCAGCCCAGTTGACCTGAAAGCCCGAATTAGCAGAACTCCTCCCTGGAGGAGGAGCCCAGCTGTCTTGAAGGAGCTGGATACCATTCTACCGGCATGGCATGGATGAGCTGTCTCTCTTGTTTCTGAGTTGTCCAAGACACAGTGATGACCACACAATCCAGCTACTGTGAGACACCCCCGAGTCGTTATTTTTCTTTTCCAGTGCTGGCTTTCCTCGGGAGACCTATCACAACAGAAAGGGAAGACACATAATGTAAAATCACCATTAACTTGTGTCTCATTACTAACAGCCTAGTTTGGCACTACTCTGGCCCATGCAAGGGTTGCCTCTGGATCAGAACTGTTGCCTCTTTCCTGTGTCTTCTTCCTTCTTCCCGAGGTGGTTCCAGAGTACCCACGGGCATAAGCGAGGTCCTCAGACACCCTGACACAGAAGCGTGGGTCTTCATGGCTGCAGGCTAGATGCTGGTCTGCCCCACATAGCTCCCTGCTGATGATGGCTCCAGGCAGGGCAGCTATGAGACTAGACCCCGTCCCCAGAGATTTCAGCCGTTACCTCTTGCCTACCCTTTGTATGCTCTTGGTCTAACCTTTGTTCAGCCACTGAACAGTCCACGTTGTTTGATTGGATCTTACCTATACAGTTTCCTCTGTGACAGAAATTTATAATGTCCCTGCTATCTCTGGTGTACTGCAAAACTCTAGGAGTACGTGGCAAGACTTAGCACTGCAAATGGAAACAGAGAACTAAAACAATCTAGACAATCATGTTCTCTTTGGAGATCAAAGATTTGACCGCTGTGTATCTATAACTCGGAGATCTGCTTTTGTAGACCCAAGTCTTGGTGCTCTTCTGCTCCTTGGCGTATTGGCCTCAGTGCCCTCACTTTGCCAAAGCCACATAGAAAATTCTGACTGAGGCGGTCAGTAATGGAGAAGACCACACAGGGTGAAATCCTAAAAATCCCTACACCCTCCTGTCCAGAGAGCCTTACCTGGTTTCCAAATTATATGGCCCAATATCTTCTCTAAAGGGTAAAAAATCACTTTTTGTTTAGTTCCTGTCAAATCCAGACCAAGAACCAAACCCTCTGTGGAGTTAAATGAAGGTGGATATTAGGCAGCCTCCAGTCTTTACCATTTTGAAGTGAGTTGAATCACATGTGGTTTGACCGTCAATGTGTTGTTTAAATGATGCCCTTGGTTTTTGAACTTAAAACACTTCATATTTTAATCCAATTATTTTTCCTATTATAGTACTTGCCTCAGTTTTTCTTGTCCCCTCACTCAGGCAAAATATCCCACACTCAAAATTAGCGAAGGAAAGGTTTATTGAGCTCGCAGTCTGTGGAGGTTCCAGTCCATGATCAAGTGGCTCTAAGGCAGTGAGGCATGGCACAGGGACAATAGTTGTAGGCGACAGAAGACAGCAAAAGCAGCAAGAGCACAAGGCGGGCTTGCGAGCCTCCCTCCTCGCTGCTAGTGCAAGTGGGCACTCGCCCTGAAGGGAGGACGTCTTTCCCAGCCGCACCATCTGTGCCCTCCTCTTGCGCAGGCTCAGGGTGAACACAGAGTTAGAACCCTGCCCTCCCCTTAATCCCATGGTTGGCCTTCTGATCTGCTCAAGTTCACCCCATGAGCAGCACCCTAGAGCAGGAAGGATGGGTCCTTATTACCTAGGGTATAGGACTGCTGAGTCACTTAGCGAAGCTTCTAGACTCCTCATGCTGCCACCATGTGTCTATCATAGCTTTACTACATTTACTACATGAAGATGAAGATGAAGATGATGAAGATGAAGATGAAGATGAAGATGAAGATCGGCAGCTGCTCAATCTAGTAATGAATCTGTATTCCAGATAATCTTCCTCCTTCCACTTTATCCATACTTATGTGAAGCTCAAAAACCAATATGATGTTCAATGATCTGTGTCTTTCTTTCAAGACCCACTGATATAATTTTCCTTTCAGCCACTGCAAACTCTTGAGGTATAGGTAGAGTATAATCCAGTTAAAATTAAGTCCCACAAAACTATGTGGGTCAGGACCCAGGGAGATAGCTCCATGGCACAAGTGCCTGCCTGGCAAGTGCAAGGTTGTGAATTCAAACCTCAGTCCTGCCAATAAATAAATAAATAAATAAATAAATAAATAAATAAATAGCTGGGCATGGTGGTGCACACCTGTAATCCTAGCACTTTGGAGGCTGAAGCAGGAGAATAGGTGCAATTTGAGACCAGCCTGGACTACAAAAGTGAGCTCAAAGCCAGTCTAAACTGCATAGTGAGACCCTGTTTAAAAAACAAAGCACAACTGTGTGAGGCAGGTATTATTTCATTATCATATGAGAAAACAGCAATGGATGAGATCCCGTAGATTGTCCAAGTCTCATGTGGTACCTGGTGACGCGCACACCAGAGTCCAGCTTCCAGGGTGTACCAGCTGTCGCTCACCCTTCCAGGAAAGTTTCTACTTGAAGATACATTAAATCCCTCCTGAACAAATCAAACTTGAACTGATTGATACATAATATGGAAACTATCACCAAAAAATGAATTTAAACTATGTATATGATATCAAGTTATATAAACCAGTGCATTAACTAATAATAAGCTTTGATCAAAGCAGAACAAAGATCGCATCATGCCACTGTGTATCATTGCATAGTAAGACAGAGGCATTCACACTTGACACCGACACATGCGACCACTGAAGACTCTTCTGCTGCTGCTGCAGATTCTGTCCTGTAATAGCGGTGAGGACAGGTCCCTCGGCTACACTGACCACGTGATAACCACTGGACATATAATCTTAACATTGGGAAACTTTGCACTTGGCTCAAAAATATAAATTTTATTCTAGTTGGCCTTCACCTCAGGAAAACTCTCCATGGTACGCTCTGCTTTCTGGCCCTGTAAAATGACACCTTCTGTTTCCAAGGTCATCCCACTTTTATGACTGGCTTTCCAGGAGAGTTTCCTTTTCGTTCACAGGACTCTACAGGTTAAGGAAGGACAAAGCAATACCTTCAAGTTGCTGAACTTTAAACAATTCATCACTGTTCCTGTCAGCAATGTTGAGCCCGAGAGGATTAAGCATTGTGGGTGACTTCTGCCTCCTTGGAACTTCAGGCAGAATCGGGTGTGATCTTGGTTTCCACTGCTGACCTTGCATCTACTCAGAGATAGCCCTCTTTTATTTGAAGGCAGACATGAAGCACAATTCATGAAGCTTGAGTGCTCTGAGACAACTTGAAGCACCTGTGTTACTCTCCTTTATATAATTAGTTCAACAAAGACACTTTCAGCCAGGCATGGTGGCGCGTGCTTGTAACCCCAGCACTTGGGAGGCTGAGGAGGATTGGTGCGAGTTCGAGACCAGCCTGAGCTACAAAAGTGAGCTCAAGGCCAGCCTCAACTGCATAGAGAAACCCTGTCTCGAAAAAAGACAAACAAAAAAAAAAAAGAAAAGAAAAGAAATAACAAAGGCACTTTCCTATTAAAAAGGCTTTCGCCTCTGCTTTGTTAACTTTGAGGACTATCACATCACCACAATAAATCATTCTGATTTAAAACCAAGTGTGCTGTGATTTCTCACAGAAATCTGAGTTTAAGTATTTATAATTTCTCTGAATTTGTACATGGCCTAATAACCCACGTTATAGAAAGCATTGCTTTTTAGTTCAAGCAAAAGAGACAACACATCATTCTTCATGCTTCAGGATCCATTAACTCTTCTCTCCCGGGAGGACACATCCTACATCTGAATCTTTTTCTGCGCAGTTTCTAATGCTGATGGGGGTGGGATAGTGGCAGGTAATAGATGATGATTCTATTTAAAGAAGCCCAGACATGATGCTTTTTCTCAGTGTCAGGTATAAGTCTGGCTTGTGATTTATCAGTAGTGCTCATAGTTCCCAAGAAATTACTTGGGATCCTAGAGGCATGAAGTAGGTTGTCAAGGAAGAGCAGGAGACATTCAGTTGACAGAAGCAGACAAACTGACACAGCAGTGTTTGTGGTTCCAAGTTAGATGTCTACTCTCTAGTCCATATTTTCACCTGTTGGTCTCTTCTCTGCTTGAAAAAAGGTCACCCTCTGGCTTGTTAATTTTCTATCAAACGAGGAATGAGTATGGGCTCATTTGTACCCATAAGCTCAATCTCCCATGTACTTACATTTGTATACCTTTAAGATCTGTTTTTGAGTGAAAACTTCTCTGACGTGCTGTTCAGGGTGGACTAAGAGTTTCAAGACAGCAAGGAGAAGGTTCCACTCACCTGCAAAGTGGCATTGGGCCTCGGTGTGGCTCACTGAGAAGATGATCCTGTCATCATTTAAGGCACTGAAAGTGAATACAGTGCATGCTAGGGTCAGAGGTCCGCGTTTGCTTAGCCTTCGTAGAGTCATGTTTCCTGGGCTGATGCTTTGCTACTTGTATCTTTCGATTTATCAGGTGGGGGTGGAGTATGGACCAATGAAGAGAGGGCCAGTGCAAATGCATTCCTTTCCAACATGTCCAAGAAGTCCCGTGCAAAAAGCAATGACCAAAATGACATGCAGTGGGTGACATGAAAGGTGAACCAGGTGGCTGAGACTTTGTAGCCGTGCTTTTTAGTTCTGAGCAGGCATAAGGTTTGTCACAAAAGAGCAGACAAGGTAAGACTAACCGCACTCAGGTAGTATGAACTGACCTCGCCAGTCTCGGCGCCAACACAGCGGGAAATGCCTGAGGATGTCAGCTGAGAACGAGAACAGGTCTGTTTGGGCCCAGAGCTCCAAAGGTCTCAGTCCATGGGCACACTGCTCCACTGCTTTGGTCCATGGCAAGACACAGCATTATGGCACAGAAGGCTGTGGAAAAGATATCTTTGGCCTTATGGCGGCTAGAAAATGAATAGGCAGGGGATGGACAGGTGCCAATGTCCCCTGCTGGGGTATGCATGTCATCTCCCAACTCTGCAATTTGATGCCGCTGCTGAAGGTTCCACCATTTCTCATTATCCAAAGCTGAGGACGAAGCCCCTAGCACGTGGGCCTTTACAGTAGCCTTCAGCTCGGAAGCACGTCCCTGTCAGGTACCCTTGCTGGACATGGTGACTCAGCCCCAGCATCCCAGGGACGCCTCATGAGGCAGGTCCCCACCTGGTCTTCTTCCAGGCAGGAGCTCTTATCATCGCCAGCTACTTTTTCCCCTTCTTTTAATCATGTGACATTCACTGAAGGTGATGACAGAAATGAGGAGCAGAGCCCTGGGAAGCCTCCGATACAGACCCTGAGAAAGAAGCCTGCCCCTTTCTCCTAAGCCCTCAGAACACCGATGCTACTTGCTAATAAGTGCGGCCTAACGTAGCCTCCCCTGACTGGTACCACCATCCCCACTTCCGTTCGTGCTATGCTGTGCTCCTGCACAATGCCAGCAGCCATTTAAAGGACTTCTGCCTTAAAAAATGAAATAATTGACCGCATATGGTATTATTAACATGGCTTCATATTTTTCAACCTGGAATTATTTATTGGCAAGGCAGGGCAGTGTCACAGTATCACAATGAAAAACAATGTCATGTGCTAATATGAGCGTGGACCCACATCTTGCATTTATTGGTTGTGTGGCCTCTGTACAGTTACTTAATTCATATGCAGTTCACTTTCCTCATCTTTAAAGGAAATATAAGCACAAGACTATTCTGGATGTGTGTCCTGAGCACTCAGGGCAGAGCAGGTCTGGTGCTCAGTACATATGATACAGGGATTATACATTTTTATCATAATATATAGTTACATGCAAAAGTTGTACTTTCTTTATCTACTAAACTGCAGTGGCTTCTGTCACCTACTGCATTCTTTCTCAGAGGAATCTTTGAGATAATCCGCTTGGAAGTGTATCTTTTGTTAAAGCCAAGAACTCAAGCGTGCCAGCCACCAAGTGCGCCGCTTGGTGCCAAGCTCATCTGACCCCTTACCCCAGGACTCCACGTGGTGGAAGGTGCTTCAGAGGAGTAGGCGGATGATGAAGGCACCAGGTTTATTGCCAGGTCTGCATCCTTGGGGACCCAGAGGTGACAGGAAAGTGAGCACATATGGTCAGGTCGCCTAGAAAGAGGAGCATTGGCTCACGCTCTGCAGCGGACTTGGCTGCCCTAGTACAGTGCGGTTACTGCCTTGCTCTGGGGCACCCAGCCTCCATGGTACAGACGCAGTGGCCAAGCCAGGGCCAGGAGGTGGAGGGAGGTCTGCAGGAAAAGAAACGATGACACTTGAGGAAACCTATGGGTCCCAGATGCTAGCAGTACACAAAGCCATTCCAGGTCCAAATCTGTGGCCGCCGTGCTCGATGTTAACAGATTTCTTTCCATCGGTTTAGCCAACACCGCTATACAGTGTGCATAAACACCCCACAGCTATGCATCATCTCTTTGCCATGACATTTGCAGTCTCATGTTTTACGCAGCCAGCGCTTACGGCAAACCTGGCCAATTTGCGTCTAGGAGGCACTGTGAAGTGTCGTAACATCTGATGGAATGGCACGACCATAATTGCAATCTGGTCTCTGAGAAATGCACTCTAGAAATATTAAAATTATAATTCTCTCTCTCTCTCTCACTCTCTCTCTGTCTCTCTCTCCCTCTCTTACATGAACACTTAATGAGAGAAAGATGATGTAGGTGCCCTGTTATGGATTTTTTTCATACATAAAGCTCAGCAGATTGACCATGCAGGGTGGGACTGGTAGGAGACCCTTTATCCACATAATTCTATTGCTTTATTTTAATGGTAAAATGTCCTAAAGGAAGACAAGCTTTGTATTATTTTCTTCCGAGATAGCCGGTGAGTTTTAAGTCCGCTGTGTAGCTGGCTCCTTGCACTTCTAAGTGTAAGCCATAGAGGACGTCTCCTCAGCCATCAGCTCTCCGGATGGCAGCCAGCAAGCACAAGGCCAGGAATTCTCCACATAATAAGTCAAAGCAATATGGACGGCGCCTGACACTGGGGGGGATCTGACTTCATCTGGGCAGCTCTCATATTTTATCTCTGTGCTGTTTTAACGTCTGCCACCGGGGAGAAATTTATCATTAGATTTAAGTCCCTGGAACCTGGTGCCTTTGGGCTTTTTTCTGAAAGCTCAGTTCATAGTCATGTAAATGTGTAGTGACGGACATTTCAAGTTCCTTCTCAGAGTCTAACAATCAATATAAATACCTTTAAATTTCAGTACTTGGAAACTCACATAATGCTGTAGAATGGACACTGGATATGCTAAGTCATCAAAAAGAGAAATTCACCATTGTTGTAAGAGTGAAAAGCTCCCTGCCCCGCTGCACACCAGAGCCCTTGAGAGATCATCTCAATCAAATAAAAGGAAGTGTAGAGAGGTCCGCGCCTTCAGACCCTCTCAGACTCCCAGTGTTTGCCCGCAAGAGCCAAGACACACAGACTAATCTGATTTTTCCTGTGGGCTGGTTCATTTTTTGTTGAAGAAAATGAATGTACTGTGACAAAATCTAAAGCTTTATTGGACCAGGCCAGAGATTCTCATCCTTTTTCTTCTCTGGACCTCTTAAAGCTTTGAAAAATCATTGAGGTCTTCAAAGAACTTGGTTTATGTGTGTTGCATCTATTGATTACCATATTAAAAATTAAAACTAAAAATGTTTAAAATTTCTGTTTATCGATTCAGTTAAGAAGAAAAATATCCCCATTACCAGATACTATAAGCAGCATATTTTCGTGAGAAATAGCTACCTTGCAAAACAAACAAAAATAATTTTGAAAAAGCGAAGCATTTGTGTTAGCTTTTGCAAATCTCTTTACCCTGGTTGCAGAGTTGCTGAGGAGCTTCTTTCAACATCAGCTTCCACATTCACTCAGTCGCAATCCCACGTATCATAAAGCTCCTGGAAAATTCTGCTCTGTGCTCAGGACAGAAGACAAGGAGCAAATGACGTATTGCTGAAACGATTTTGCATTAGAAATGCTTACTTCATACCGTGCGTCACTCTCTGCTAGACTCTGCACAGCTTTGCAGTTTGTTTAGTTGCTTAGCCGACCCACAGGCCCACGATGCTGCAGCCAGTCGTGGGATCTCCTGCTGGCTATGCCCCGCCCTCCCTCTAGTCTTCCTAGTTAGTACTTCATGAGAGAAGAATCCTGAAGAAGTCCCCTTCTGAACTTTTCTTCATCTCCTAAAACAAGAACTTCATCCAATGAGCTAAGACAGGTGGGAGAGAGGAAATCTTAGTAGTAAGAAAATGGTTTTGCATAAGGAAGATTAGGTTCACATTTTCCAGAGATGTTTGGTAACATTACTAGTAGTTTGTTTAACTACTAGTCTCACTGGTCTTCATAGTCTTCTACATTTCCCATTTTTTCTACCTGCTGCCTTGTAAACAGGGACCAGAGATTGATCTTGAGGTGCAGAGGGGATCTTTCTGAACACAGGGGCAGGCTTATAGAGAAATTCAACCCTTGACCGTCAGATTTGCATGTCCAGAAACTTAATGTTTTATGTGCAAGCAGACTTCACCAGTCTCACTGGAATATTTCATACTAAGCTTCTTATGAGAAGGTTATATATAACAGAGCCCCAAAGCACTACATTTTACTGAGACTAAGACTTCCAGAGACTTCAGTAATGGCATTAGTTGATTAAGACATTTTTGTTCACTCAGATGCAATTCATTTGAAAATCCAAGCTATGATCAGACCAAAGAAAGTCTGTGATAGCTTCCATGGATATTTTATCCCACCTTTGTGACTTCATGTACCTGTTGCCTTTCTAAAATATCTATTGCCTTCTTGATATGTCAGTAAGAACCATCTTGGTTGTGCTAGAGCTGTGTTTTCTTCTGCTTTGTGGTCACCTCTCCTGCATCGTGTGGGAAGCCACTCAGAATGGCCTGGTTTTTATGATGCCATTTTACAATGCTGCTAAAGGTGCTCACGCGTCTATGAAGTTTATTAGGTACTAACTCCATGTGATTGCCCTGGCATGAGCTCTCTCAGGCAGACATGGGCAGTCAGCCAGGAAATCTGAGGCGAATCACAGAGGAAATCTCTTGACTAATGTCTGGACAAAGGTTCACTATGGGAGGGTGTTGTAAGGTTGACTCCAAAGGGTACCCACTTCAGATCCCACCTGACAAAGCATGTCAATAGCTTAATAAGTTTTAACCAAACTTGATACTTTTAATTTCATTGAGAACTTATTTCTCACATTCCTCCAGAGGCTAAGACCAATAAGGATCAATAAAATCACTTATGAAAATACATTTGCTGTGTTAATTAGTAAGATACATAGCCTTAAAATTGAGGTATGGATAATGGAAGACTTAATAACCATCTAGAGTGGCTCAGAAATGGTATTTTCAGAAAAATTATTGAACATCGCTGACCTGAGGATTAGCACCAAATCTGGTAGCCCCCAGAAAGAAAACTCATGTCCACCCATGCTTAGATTTGTTTTTAAGTTTTTCAAATGACAGATATGGCTATCCAATTCAAGTGTGACCCCATCAAGAGGTGTTTCCTTACCCTTAGCGCTCTCTGTTTCTACTGTGAAATCCAGGGCAGACAGGGGCTTCAGTCGCTTTCCTCAGGGCCAGGCCCTAACATCCCCCTGCACTGCTGGCAGGAAGAGAGTCTTGGGTGGGCTTGCATGCACAGTCAGTGGCCACCCGGCTCCAAGGCAGGGGGGCACTGAGGGCCCTGGGGGAGCTGCGTGGGGTGACAAGGAAGCAGGGCGAAAGCGGTCTGGGCACTAGAAAACATTTTAGAAAAAAAATTTGATTAAAAGGTAGACTTTAAAATCCATATAGTTCTCTGTCATAGTGCCTGGCAAGAACTGACACAGAGAGGAGCCCCAGCATTGGGAGGCAGATTTCTTTTCATCACCAAGCACAGATGGGTTCATTCCCAGAGCATCAGGCCCTGCTCTCTAGTAGGGCTCGCAAAGCACAAGCAAGCAGGAAGCACAGAGACAGGTGGCTAGTCCAGCAGGGATTGGCTCTTACAGTGTGTGTCAGGGTGACCAGCTATGCATCACGGTGAGCAACTATTTCTATGGGATAGAAGCAGCCGGATCTGGAACAGAAACTGACACCAGGGAAACTAAGGAATTGCAATCTACTGGCTGGGGGCATTCTCTGTTAGAATCTCTCTCTCTGTCTCTGTCTCTGTGTCTCTGTCTCTCTCTCTCCCTCCCTCCCTCTCCCTCCCTCTCTACCTCCCTTCCTCCTTCCCTCCCTTCTTTTTTTAAGCCTTTTAAAATGTCCAAGTCAGCCCAGCAGAATAGCACACACCCGTGATCCCAGCACTGTGGGAAGCTGAGGATCTCAAAGTGGGCAGTTATTGACTTCACGGAGCTTATCACAAATGAGAAATAAATGAACTAAAGTTGGGGACTAGCTCAATGTGAAAGGCCAGGATTCAATCCCTAGTAGTACAAAACACTAGTGCTTTCAAAGGCTATTCTGAGCTTGTGAGCCACACAAAATCAAACCTTGGCGATCCCTTGTGAGCCAGGTGACACCATCCCTTGAAACACACCATGAGGCGGCCTCTGCCGTGAGGTGGGGGTCTCAGCCATGTGACCCTTGCAGGGGCGATGCTCTGGTCTACTTCGCGGGTGCGTACTCTGAGGCCAAGGTCCTGCCCTGCTCAGGGCAGTCCAGAAGGCACAGAAGAGGGAGTGAGAGCACAGGTTGGCACGGGCCTAGGCCCGAGGTGCAGCAGAGACTTGGGCCACATTCCGGCTGCCAAAGCACCCCATGGCTGAACCCAGGGTCACAGTAGGGGAGGCTCACGCTGCCTTTAGCAGAACACACAGAGCACAGGGCATGAATGCAGAAAATGGTAAAGAAACAGGTCCAATAACTCAAAGTTCCACCTCCTCCTACCTTGAGTAGTATTTTAGAAGATGGCCAGGAACAGTCCTTAGGTATTTAACAAAGGAAGCAACCCTGCAATCTCTATGAAATCAGCAATGGACAAGACACAGAGGCCAAGAACTCAGCTGCAGGGCCCCTGCTGAGCGGTTTCCGGCTGTTGCTCCCCCAAGGCTAGGTTAGGAGGGCCTCTAGGCTTTCTCACCTTCGTTCCACTTACAGGTGAGAAAACCGAGTCTCCTTGAGGAGAAATAACTCTGCTGGATTCATTGATCTTAAATCCGGTTTCTATCACGTCAGGACATCTGGGTTCAGGCTGGCCTAGCCACGGAGAGGCCAGGGTTGCGGTGGTCCATGGGTGTCCGGGCCATTATCTGTAGTCCACCACCGTGAAAGTGGGCGTGATATCCCACTCTGCAGTTCTCCGCTGTGCAAGGAATTGTGTGGGCCTCTAACTAAAGAAAAGCTCAATAAGCGGAGAGGGGAAAGCTCTTTATTGTATTGGTTTTTCCCTAGAAGTGCCAGAACTGCGTTGTTTCACAACTGGAGAAACGATCAAAAACAGAAACTTACATAGTGGCATAGGCACACCCCTTGCTATCCTGTGCTATCGCTGTCATTCGCCCCCTCCCTGCCATGCCGTTTTCCTCCCTCCCAGCCTGGAATCCAGACAGGATCCTGGCAGCATCGCCACTCTCCGCTGCAGTCTGCAGCCCCGCAGTCGCGCCGCCATGCAGGCCAATCTCTCTCGTCCTCACGGGAGGGGCGGGGTTTGAAAAATTGGAAAAAAAAGTGCAGCGGAGACCACGCAGAGCTCAGGCTGGCGGCCCTGAGCTCCTCACTTCCCTAGCCTTTTTCTTCTTCAGATTCTTCTCTCCTTGATTCCTCCTCAGGATCTACTGCATCTTAACCCCTGCGTTCCTCAGTCCCTGGTTCTAGCCCAAGAGTCCTGCCGGAGCTTGCCTCCGCTGGCACTTTCTGGAGCTCAGAGGCTCTGGGCAGCGGCTCTGCCGATTTCTTTCTCCCCAAACACAGAAGGGACTTTCTCATGGGCGTTCACATGTTCGAGCTGCCGCCTCCGTGTTGCCTCCTTGGCCTGCTGTTCTCCCAGTGAGACTACGCATCGTTACATCTCTCCTGCTCCCTTTGGTCTAACGCCGACCTCTCAAGACCCGCAGCACCCCTCGGGTACTCGCCTTCCTTGCGCCAGCCCTCCGCTTGGGCTCTTTTTCCTTTTCTGTAAACGTGCAGAAGTCCGCTTACTAAGAAGAAAGCGAGTCTGAGCCCCGAAGAAGAGTCTCTTCTTCCCTCTCCCTCTCCCTCCCTCCATCTCCCTCTTCCCTTCCCATTGTAACCCCCC
>PVJA010005548.1:0-20498 GCA_004027025.1 Myocastor coypus
CTCAACCACGGGGCCGCCATGAACCCGAGGCTTCCCCTCAAATCGCGTGGCCACCATGAGCCTGGAAAATTCCCCATGAGCCGCCATTTTCCCTAGGTTCACGTCAGCGTGGCAGCCATGGGCTCAGGAATCGCCAAGCCCCAGAGTCACCTCAGCCGCGACAACACCTGGGCAACTACGAAGCCCTGAACCAGGCCACAATGGCACACCTAATAGCCTAGCTGCCACGCTACCGTCGACGGCCCATATCCTTTTTCCCGGTAGTGGAACCCTACCAATTGGCTATGGCCAAGAAACAGCCCAGCAGTTGTCCGTGAGGCCGTCGGAGCCCCACTGGACTCTCGAGAAAATGTTATATGCTAAGGAGATTATCTTACCCAGATTGTCCTTCGCAGACATTGTGCAGAGGTGGTTTTGCCCTCAGAACCTGAGGTTCTGTGTATGACCAGCAGCTGTACAGCACCTACACACCGAGAGCACCTGCCGTACAACGCGACGCCAAACGGCAAAGCCACGAGTTTAATAAAGGCTTCTGCGGCTGCGCAGATGATGCCCCCAGCACGCCTGCGCAGTTCTGCGGTGGGGGTAGGGGAGCGGGCGATCCTACTCTTTGAGGTCTACACACACACACACAGACACGCACACACACACACACGTACACACAAAGTCAGTACCCAACCATGTAATTCTGATCTTCCCAAAGTACACATAGCACATTACTTTAAAAGTGTATCCATGCCGGGCATGGTGGCGCACGCCTGTAATCACAGCACTTGCGAGGCTCAGACAGGAGGATCAGTGCGAGTTCGAGATCAGCCTCAGCTATAGAAGTGAGCTCAAGGCCAGCCTGAGCTGCATAGTGAGACCCTGTCTCAAAAAAAAAAAGTGTATCCAGTGGCACTGGCTATATAGTTCAATGCACTAAAGTGCCTGCTTGGACAAGCGCAGGCAAGAGCAGGGACCACACTTCGACCCCCAGACCCACATGCAGCACCAGCCCCGCCCCAGGGCGGGTTGAGACCACCATCGTCCTCGAGTAGTAGCAGATGCCTGTAATCCCAGCACAGGGGAGGCTGAAAACAGGAAGATCACTATGAGTCCGAGCTGCATAGTGAGACACTGTGACAACCAAATACATTAAAATTAAATAAATAGGGGTCAGGAGATAACTGAGGGACACAAGTGCCTGCCTGGCAAGGGCAAGGTCCTGAGTTCGATCCCTGGTTTGGCAGTAAATAAATAAATAAAGTGGAACAATGAACTGTAGCCTTCCTAATATTTCACAGATTGCATACTTCATTGTTGCCTTTGGGAACAAATCCAAAAGTAATTGTGCTTTTAAAAAAAAAACTTTATTTATTTGGTATAGGGTCTCACTATGCAGCTTGGGCACATAGTGATCCTGCTAGCTCAGCCTCTCCAATGCTGGGATCACAGGTGTGTGCCAACATGCAGAGTTTAGCAATTCCACTTTTTAAATATGTTCCATATAGTGTCTGATTTGCTGGAACATGAAAATATACCCCATTCCAGACATGGCAATTCTCCTAACGTCAGCACTTGCAGGACTGAGACAGGGGGATTCCCAAGTATTTCAGATCAGCCTCAGCTACACAGAGTTCAAGGCCAGCCAGTACTGCATAACAACACCCTGTCTTAAAAATAAAATAAAAATTTAAAAATGCCCCTTGGAGTGGGCAAGATAGCTCAGTGGTCTAAAGCTCCTGGTTAGGCAAGCTTAGGCAGGCACAGGGGATGGAGGTTTGATCCCCAGCACCACATGCCATGCCAGGCCTGCCCTCAGGGTGGGCTGAGGGGGCAAATAAATGCTGCAAATCATGGCCACTAATCCTGCTACATTATCCTGTTCAGCTATGCTGCTTGGCTTGCCATTTTTTGAACCTTTTATTTTTTTTATTTTTTTATTTATTATTTTTATTCTTGTTTCAGAACCTTTGTTTATTCACTCGTTTTTCTGGCCGTCTCAGCCCACCCCAAGGTCAGGGCTGGCGCAGCATGTGGTGCCGGGGATCGAACCACAGTCCCTGAAGCCGCCCAAGCTTCCCCAAGCAGGAGCTTTAGACCACTGAGCCATCACACTGGGCCCCTTTTGAACCTTTTAAAGTACAAGCCACTTAATCTGTCTCATCTTAGCTGGTCCTCAATAACATAAGAAGTCAGTACTACTAGTGTGCCATTTAAGATGAGAAAACTGAGGCTTAGAGATACTATTTTGCTCAAAACCACAAGACTGTGTGTGTCTGTACATACAGAGTTTGCCAAAAATTATGTACACATGTGGAAAAGAAAAAAATGTATAAATATTTTAGTACTAAATTTATTTCAACATCATGAAATTAGCACAAGATATCTTTGGCCTCTACAATTACAAGATGTGCTCAGTGCACAGGCCCTGAGCTTCCAGACATGTATTAGTTCAGTGAGCTACTCCTTGGGTGACCTTGGTCATTGAAATTGCTGTATGTCACCTCTCAATTTCTTCTCTAAGGGCTGGCAATGCAGTGAGTTTTTGTGATACAAGATGTCCTATAGGGTCACCCATATAAGCGTAATATCATCTGGTGAAAAAACATACTACTTTTCTTTTTCTGAAGTGTGTATACATTTTTGGTGAAATCTATATGTTTCTCTCTCTGTCTCTCTCTCTCCCTCTTTCCCCCTTCCTCTCCATCTCTCCCTCTCTCTCTCCCTCCCTCCCTCTCTCTCTCTCTCTCTCTCTCTCTCTCTCTCTTTTCTCTTAGACTAGGTCTCTTTATGCTGCTCATGGAGGCTCAGAACTCCTGCATTCAAGCTATCCTGTCTCAGCCGCCTGAGTAACTGGGACAACAGATATGGTGCCCACAGCTCATACAATCTGCACACTGTCAACTCCTATAGCACATCTACATCACTCCTGTTATTCTACATCCAGCACAATTACATACAGAAATTCTTCACAGCTGCCAAAATTTGTTCCAGTACTTCATCCCCTCTAATAACACCTCCACCAGGATACTGTCCTAAACCCCCAGTAAGAATGAGTCACTTACCTAGGGTTTCACCACAGATTACCTTTGCCTCCCTTATAGCACTTAAGTTACATTACTTATTAGAAACCTTTGTCAGCATGCCCCTGTCCAATCCTAGCCCAAAGTGTAGTACCTGTTTCTTACAGCTGTAATTGGTATATTCTTTTAGTTTTCTTGCTAGCAAAGTTCCTCTGTAATTCATTGTTATGCTTAATACTTTTGATGTTAAACTTTTCAATTCAAATCACTTTGGTTTTTCCTTGTATTGGTACAGACTGATCCACTCATCCTTTAGGGATTCTTTCTGCCAACTTGTTTCCAATTTATTCATAGAATGTGATGAAAATCCAAAAATGCTCAACAATCCCATTCAGATACATTTCTGTTCAGTACCCTTTATTCTTTTACTTGACCTCTGTTCTCCATGAAGAGATCTGGATTGGAAGAAAGAAATTAGTTTCTTTCCAGAAATTTTTTTGACAGGATCTCACTTTGTAGTTCAGACTGGTATTGAACTCCTTATGCACCCAGCTGGCTTTGAACTTACAATGTTTCACCTGCCTTGGCTTCTGTAGTGTAAGGATTATAGACTTGTGGCACCATCCCTGACCATACTTGGTCTTCTAAAGCCAGCTTTTCATTTTCTGGTCTGCCTATACTGCATAACTGGAACAGGGCAGAATAATAGAGAAGGCAGGTGAAGACGGATATCTCAGTAGTAAGAGAAGTGGGGAGAGCAGATATAGACAATGGTAGCTACCTGTTTTTGGGTATAAGCTGGACTCCTAAGGTGACACACAGAGCAGTTGGGGCTGTAATGGCAGCCTGAGTTTTACTGCCTTTAACAGGACTGGGTAAGGCAAAGTAGCAATTGCCCTGGAAAACAACCAAGAAAACTATAAGATGCAATTTAACTACATTATTGTAAAATGAAAGAACTATATAAAGTTAGAAGAACCATGGGCAATTACTGAGATAGCATCTCACTATTTGCCAGGATGGCCTGGTCCTCACAGTCTTGCTTCAGCCTCCCAGACCAAAGGGATCCACTACAACAACCTAGGTTTAGCAATTTTTAAAGTGTACATTCTAGCACTATTTATAGTGCCTTTTTTTTTTTTTTTTTTTTTTTTTTTTTTTTTTTTTTTTTTTTTTTTTTTTTTTTTTTTTTTGGTATTTAGTACAGGGTCTACAGGGTCTGACTACACAGATGGATTTGTAGTGATTCCGTTTTCAGCCTCCCAAGAGTTGGGATTACAGACGGGCATCATCATACCCAGTCTCATTATCTTGGCTCATCCCAGGGGGTGGGGCCAGCTCAGCACACCTGGCCCATTTTATGTCTTTCATAAGGAAAATTTTGTAGTTTTTGGCTAACTTCTCATTTCTTCCCCATCCCTGAAAAAAAAAAAAAACACCATTCTACTTTGCTTCTATGAGTTTGACTACTGTAGATTCTTTTGTAAGTAATAACATATACTATCTGTCCTTCTATCTCTGGGTTATCTCCCATTTCATAATGTCCTCTGGCTCATCATGTTATTGCAAATGGCAGAATTTTTTTAAGGGACTGGGGTTTGAACTCAGGACCTTGCGCTTGCTAGGCAGGCGCTTGTGCCATGGAGCTATCTCCCAGCCCCAGAATTTTCTTTTTGGAGAGAAAACACATTTAAACCCTTTATATCTCCTAAAATCATCAATAGTTCTCAAATGTGAGTGTACATTTAAATCACCAAAGAGCTTGTTCAAACATTCCCAAATGTCCATAGTACTACTTTCTGTTTCAGCAGATCTGGATAAGGCCTGGGAATTTCCATGTTGTCTTAGTTACATTTCTCCTGTTGCTGAGACAAAATACCTGATATGCAAAGGTAAGGGAAGAAAGATTTATTTAGCTTTCAGTTTGTAGAGGTTTCAGTCCACAATAGGCTGGCTCTAAGGTGGGGTAGCATACAGTAGAGAGGCAACAGTTTATGGTAGTGGAAGACAGAAAAAGCAATGAGAGAGGAGAGAAGAAAGCAAAATTCTGTAAATAAGCCTCTTTCTGCCCCTTTTACTTGATCCAGACTGCTATCTGTGGACTGATCCAGCAATCATGCAGCCTTGATTGCAGGATCCTTCATCCCAGAATTGCCCCATCAATCAATCACAAACTCTAGATTCTGCCACCTCTGAGAAGGCCTTCCCCCATGACTGCATGAGGCTTTAGGGGGACATCTAGACACAAACCATAACACATCTAATACATCTCCATCCTGCTGATAGTTGAGGGGTGGATGCTGCTGTTCCAGAGCCCACACTTTGACACCCACATTGATCTCTTAGACCTGAGTCTTCCATACTACAGCTATCAGCTGTATGCAGTTACTAAGCAGTGAAGTGAGCAAGTCTGAGAGGCCCTCCCAGTGGAAAACTATTAGATTTTAAAGAGAGTACACACAAATGTAAAATATGGCTAATAATTTTATGTTGATTACATTTAAAAGTTTGAGTATTGCATCTTTAATCATTATATGTCAAGTTGATGGATTAAGAAATGCCTATATGTTAGTAAATCAGTTTCACGTTTGTCTGTGGCAACTTTTTTTTTTTTTTTTTTTGTGGTATCGGAAAATAAACTCAGGACCCTGTGCTTGCCAAGCAAGCACTGATTCTACTGAGCTATCTCCAAGCCCTGAAATAATTTTTTTTGTTTTGTGGGACCGGGGTTTGAACTCCTGACCTTGCACTTGCCAGGCAGGCACTTGTGCCAAAGAGCTATCTGCCTAGCCCCAATTATTGGTACCTAGTCCAACAAACTGAGGAAAGAAAGAATCACACTAATTGTGGGTGGAACTAAACAATAGGTTTATAGCCTGGATGGACTAAAAGAGGGAAAGAAAGAAGTTTGCCCATTTTTGAAGAGAGATTGGTTTCTGGTTTCTTCAACCTCCAAAAGATTTGCATGAGCAAATCTGCAGTGAATTCTAGGCCTTTGACCTTGGAAGTACTTTCTGATGCTGTGTCCTAGACTCCTCTTCTGCAATTTCCATCTTCATGGGCCAAGTAGCTACTGGATCCTCCAGTTCTTATATACATACTGGCAACAAAATGGTCTTCCCCATCTCTGACTGGGAAAGCAGCCTAATAAATTCCCCGGCATAATTATATATAATTTTCTAGACATTTTGTTTCTCTAAAAATCTTTAAGACAGCCGGGCGTGGTGGCGCACGCTTGTAATCCCAGCACTCGGGAGGCTGAGGCTGGAGGATCAGTGCGAGTTCGAGACCAGCCTGGGCTACAAAAGTGAGCTCAAGGCCAGCCTGAACTGCACAGCGAGACCCTGTCTCAAAAAGACAAAAAAAAAAAAATCTTTAAGATTACCTCAAATTGGGCTGGCAAGATAGCTCAGTGGATTAAGTGCCTGATTTGGCAAGTGCAGGGACCAGGGTTCAATGATCCAGGGTCCCCCATGTGGCACTGGCTCTGCCCCTGGTGCACACTGAACTGGCAACAGAATCCAAGTATATTGGTGCACACCTGTAATTCTAGCACTGGGGAGGCTGAAAACAGGAGGATCACTATAAGTCTGAGCTGTATAATGAGACAATTGAAAAAACATTAGCTCAAATAAAATACATTACAAATTAACTTCATGTATTTATTTTTCAGTATGTCTATCAGGGATTTTAAAATTATGGGGGCTGGGGAGAAAGCCCCATGGCATAAGTGCCTGCCTGACAACTGCAATGTTGTGAGGTTGAACCACATTTCTGCATAAACAAATAAATAAAGTAAGTAAGTAAGAAGCTCACATATTTCTACTGGATAGTGTAACAATGAAAAAGGGTAAGATATCAAACCATGAAAAGCAAAATATGATGGATACTTACAAATTCAAATGCTGCCTAGATGTTCAATTCCACTCCGGAATTGTTAATGTGACATAAACAATTTTGACTAGTTTCAGGTGGAAAGTTCTAAGTACAGAAGGGACTAGTGTTCAATCTCTTTATAGATCATTGTAAACTAAACACTTGATATCATACTTTTTCTTGTGTTTTTTGCTTATTCCAATGCCTGCTATATGGCACTGTTCTATTCTCTCTTTTTTTTTTTTTTTTGTCTTTTTGACATAGGGTCTCGTTATATAGGTCAGGCTCGCCTGGAGCTCACTTTTGTAGCTCAGGCTGGTCTTGAACTCACATTGATCCTCCTCCCTCAGCCTCCCAAGTGCTTATAGGCATTATAGGCATGCTCCACCATGCCTGGCCAACTTTTTTTACTTTTTTTATGTATTTGGTGCAGGGTCCACAAGTGTTCAGGGTCTCACTACACAGATGAGACTCACAGTGATTTTCTTGTTTCCAGCCTCCCAAGTGGTGGAATTACAGGCATGTGCCACCATACCCAGTCTCAATCCCTGTCTCTGTGTGCCCCAAGGGCAGGGCCCAGCAATTAACTCCAAAGATTGGACCCCAGCCACTTTAGTCTGCTGAGCTATCTGGCCAGCCCTTCTATTTTCTTTTATCTTCCACAGGGTTTTATAAATTATGTGGCTTCTGTTTTTTTGTTTTTTTGGCCTTTGTGTGTGTGTGTGCAGGCTCTCAGTACACAGCTCAGACTTGTAGTGATGCTTCTGATTCTGCCTCCCTAGTGCTGGAATTACAGGCATGTGCCACCACACCTGGACTCCATCACTAGCTCAGCGCACCTAGGAGTAGGGCCAGTGTGGCACGCTGTGCCAGGGATTGAACTCTGGCCCCAGTGCTTACCTAAGCAAGTGTTTAGTCTGCTGAGCAGTATTGCTAGCCTTTGTTCTTTTTCTTTCTGTTATGGCTGACTCAGCCTGTCCTTGAGGTGGGGCTGGCCCTACATGTGGTGTTGGGGATGAAACTACAGACCCTGAGGCTGCCTAGGCTTTCCTAAGCAGGTGCTTTAGACCACTGAACCATCTCACCACTCCCCTTTGTTCTTATAATTAAACAATTATTATAAAAAATAATTCACTACGAAATCACAAACGAAATAAATACCAAAGTAAAATACACCCAGAATTCTACCCACCAACATATCAACTATGAACATGTATTTTCCAAATTAGCTTCTAATCACATACATACATTTAAGCCCCTAGACAAGTAATGCTATATTCATCTCTATGACCTGCTTTGATCAATATGTTGAGAATATCTATGTGAATAAACCTCCCCAACTTAGTTTTGTGCCTAATTATGGACCTATTCAGTTTTTTATATATGTTTCTTCAAACTGCCATGAGGATATGTGGTACCAAGTTTATTTCCTAACATCATAAATACTTAGCATATATTGGATCTTTGCTTTTCTAATGAAATGTAAAGAACATGCATCTTGCTTTAATTTGTATTTCCCTAATTATTAGTTAGGTCAAACATACCCATGTTTTCATAGAACTTTCCTTTAAGATAAAGGTGATTTTTTTTCTTTGTCACTTGGGAAGATTCGGTAAATGATGTAGACATGGACAAAAGATAAAGGGGGTTTCAATAAAATGATCACTAGACTTACATATATCCTAAAAAGAAACCCACACCTCCACTAGAGGGAATGCAGGTGGTACTGATAGTTCACTTTTGCTCAGTTGATTGGCCTTCACATGCTTGTCATCTCAGGTCCCATCATTCTTCAGCTTTTAGTGGAAACACTTTAAGGCAAGATGTTCATAATCTTTACCATCTCATTCCAATCCCCTGATGTACATCTAATGACTTCACTTTTGTAACACTTTGTACACTTAAAAATTACCTAAGAAGCCGGGCGTGGTGGCTCACGCCTGTAATCCCAGCACTTGGGAGGCCGAGGCAGGAGGATTGGTGCGAGTTCGAGACCAGCCTGAGCTACAAAAGTGAGCTCAAGGCCAGACTCAACTGCATAGCGAGACCCTGTCTCAAAAAGACAAAAAAAAAAAAAATTACCTAAGGGCTGGGGAGATAGCTCTGTGGCATAAGTGCCTGCCTGGCAAGTGCAAGATAATGAGTTCAAACCCCAGTCCTGAAAAAAAAAAAAAAAAAAAAAAAAAAATCACCAGCACTCTCTATTGGGCCCAGCAGGATGGCTCAGCGGTCTAAAGCACCTGCTTAGAAAATCTTAGGCGGCGGGCCTACTGGCTCAGTGGTCTAAAGCGCCTGTGGGAGGATCGGACAGCTTCAGGGACCTTGGTTTGATCCCCGGCACCACATGCTGTGCCAGCTCTGCCCTCAGGGTGGGCTGAGTCGGCCATTAAAAAAAGTGAGTGAATAAACAACAATGGCTCTGAAACAAGGAAAAAAATAATAAATAAAAATAAAAAATTCTAAAAGAAAATTTTGGGGCCTGGCGGGATGGTTCAGTGGTCTAAAGCGCCTGCTTGGGAAAGCTTGGGCGGCTTCAGGGACCATTATTCAATCCCCGGCACCACATGCTGCACCAGCCCTGCCCTCAGGGCGGGCTGAGCCAGCCATAAAAATGAGTGAATAAACAAACAAAGGTTCTGAAACAAGAAAAAAAAAATAAATAAAATAAATAATTATTTAAAAAAAAAAGAAAATCTTAGGCAGCCCTGGGGCCGAGGTTCAATCCCTAGCACCACATGCTGCGCCAGCCCCACCCTCAAGGCAGGCTGAGCTGGCCAGAATAAAAAAAATTATCTAGGTATTTATGCTTTTAATGCTTTTTTTTTTTTTCCACTCTGTGAGTTTCCTGAAGTCAGGAACATTACCAATTTTAATAGTACTAAGAATTGAACCCAGAACTGACATCCCCAGCCCCCTCCTCCCTTTCAAAAAATTTTGAGACAAGGTGTCACCAAGACACTGAATTGCATATAAGCTAGGCATGAGCATGAGATCATCCTGCTTCAGCCTCCCAGAATACTAGGATTACTGGCACACCACGAGGCTCAGTTCTTCCTTAGTTTACCTGTAAGAGCTCTCTCTCTTAGCCTATTATCTAGGGTTTTCTAAATGAGTTAAAAATATACAGCATAGCCTTTGCTCTCATGAAGGTACTTCTTTCTCTGGCCACCACCAACAGTCTTTTGTCTTTGGGGGCTAGGTGCAATGCGCCCCTCTGCTTCTACTGTGAAGGGACTGTTCTAGTCTTCTCTGACTTCTCAGCTAGAGCTTGCTGGGATATTTGGAACTGACAAAACCTGAGGCTTGGTGGGATGTTTGGAATCAATGTAAACTGAAGGGAGAGCATAAGGTGAAGCACAAACAACCCAGTGACTGTTCTGGAATCTGAAGACACTATAGATTGCAAAACAAAACAAGACACATTCATTTGCGAGGGCAGAGGACATGATAGAATTGATGAGTAGGAATTATTTTCCAGACTAACAACAGCAGACCCAGTTGTTTTCAGAGGTATTGTGCATTTTCATTTTCTTCCAGGTATCAAGAGTTAGTGGCTGCTAGCAGGACATCATGCTAGACTAGATGATTGGGAATTATGTTTTTCTCCACACAGCCATTCTCTTTTCCCATAACTCATTCACCCTTACTGTAATTTCAGTGCTGATCATAAAAAACAAGATGTAAATAATCTAAAATAACCAGATAACCTAAAATAACCAGAAAATAACCTAAAGGCCAAAGAACCATTTATGTCACTAGCTTTCATAAATCCAGAAAAGCTTAGTAGGTGTTTGGTAACTTTATCCTAAAACTGATTTCCAGGATTCTAATACATTCAACAGACAACCGAGTCATCCTAAGTGCCAGTCTGGAGACAGTATGTAGTTATAGGAACAAAACTATTTGCCCTTGTGAAGTGTTCACTCTGGTTGAGAAAAATATCCAATACAAATAAGCAGGTTATGAACCATCATATTTCACTAAATCTGTGTGCTGTGGTAGAAAGCGCTTAAAATCTAGTGAGTTATAACCACATTTACTTCTTGCTCCTGTAATGTGAAGAGAACGAATTGCTTTGGCCCAGTCCCCCGTCTTCTGTGTCCAAACTGTGGACTGAAAGAACTATTTGGACCATACTCCTGTCACAGTAGAAGTAAGATTTATTCATTGTGATTGTGAAGCTGGTTGGATGTGGTACTCTTATGGTCTTCCTTCAGCCCATTAGGCAAACCAGGGTTCTCTGATGAAGATTAAGCAGGAAAGGATAGGGAGAGTCAAGTGGGAGGGAGGATTGTTAGAAGGAACTAAGAGGCATTTATGGGTTTTTTGCTCTTATGCTCATGATGTATGCTTAATATTGCCATCAAAGATCCACTTCACCTTCACAGATGAATGCTTTTCCAGGAACTATTACAGTACAGTGACCATTAAGGCTCAGTTACAGTCAATGGATTGAGAAATAGATGTGTGCATAACACCTACAATCAAGGGTGATGAAGCCAAATTAGTCCCCAGAGAAGTGTAAGAAAACTTCACAGTGTTACTTGGGACCTACTACACTTTGGGTCTATCACTAACTACAGTCTAACATATGCAATTCTATGATTTCCTCTAGAATACCTTACCTATAAAATGCTTAAATTTTAAAGTCAGACACTTTCTTTACTAACTTTAGCAAGGTAAAAATGTGTGTGCTGGGGTGCTTATGTTCAGAATTTCTAATTCTAACATCCAACCTGGCTTATCATCTACTAGTGATACAAATGCTAAATATGTCAAAGCCTGATCATGTTAACTAAGGCTGAAGTCATGTTTTTTCAAAGTAGGTAAACTACTAAGGTAAAAGCTGAACCTTTACAATATATGGAAATCTGTTTGGTAGTAGTATCTCTTATGGTAACACAGATTTTAGTGGATTCTCCTGGGAGGCTTGTAAACTTTAGGATCAAGGTATATTGATAAATGTAAACTAAAAGGGCCTTTTTAACTACATGTGAGAAAAAAATGAAACAGGACATAAATGCCTTTGTCTAAAATGTTAAAATACTTAAGAGGGATAATACTAGAATAACCACTTTGAGAGAGATACTAACTTTGAAACCACCAGGTACTAAGAGAAATTCACCAAGTATAAAATATAAGAGGCACATCTAGAGAGGGTAGATATTTTTAAACATCTGTACTTTCATTCAACAAGATGGCACAATTGTACTAAAGTTTATCTTGTTTCTGCTTCTCCAATTCTTCGTGATGTTTTCAGCAAGACTCCTCATAGGATCTGCTGACAAAGGACTACTGGTTTTACATCCATTACTTTTACTTTTACCTTGTATCTTTTAGTTTGCCATAAAGCATACATGATGTTATTTTAAGTATTTTATTAATTCAATTAGGATATTCACAAAATTTTGTAACCATTATTGCTATCCATTTACAGAACTTTTTCATCACCTTACAGTGAAGCAGTGCCTATCACACAATAATGCAATTCTCACCATAAACCCGCGCTAACTTCTACCTTGTCAGTATGAATTTGAACTCATGTAAGTGAATTATTTGTCCTTGTGTCTATTTTTTCCATTTTTTTTCATGATTTTTTTATTGTTTAAATTTACCAATGGTTATATTACATATTTTCATCATCAGATCAGATTAGATTAATAGATATAGGTATATAAGATTGATCA
This sequence comes from Myocastor coypus, assembly GCA_004027025.1. NCBI lineage: Eukaryota > Metazoa > Chordata > Mammalia > Rodentia > Myocastoridae > Myocastor > Myocastor coypus. The sequence continues at coordinate 12,572 of PVJA010005548.1, forward strand.
AACAAACATTAACACTTTCAATAAACATTATTTTTTTTCTTTTCCCCTTTCTTTTTTTTAAAAGTTGACACATTGCATATTGTCCTAACAATAGTTCTACAGAGCACCGTGTGTGGGCATGACCCACCTCCCTATTCATGTTGCTAAGAAAAAAGAAAATTATTCTTTTTGGACTAAGAGGAAGCAGATGCATACACAGTCAAATGTTCTGCAATTGCAGTGGGCCACCAGTGAAGCTTGTAATGTTGGTGGCTATTGATCTAAGCCTCCTAAAGCTCATCTCACCAATCTAGCTCTGCGTTTCATGCACTGCAATTAAGCTTCCCACCACCACCACCCCCTGGCTGGGTGATCAAGGGCAAGTCCTGTATAACAAAACATTCATTTTTTTTTGTATCTTCCAGGGTCAAGTCCCCTCAGGATTAAGTTTGGAACCATATACAGTATTTTGTAGAACTATTGTTAGTGTCAGCCTTTGGGACGAGTCACAGCCATTGCTTGACCAGTTTGCTTTCTGTGAAAGCCTGAGAGAGTATTTTTCTCTGGGTGACTCTCCTTAGATGCACTATAGTTCACTTATCCCTTTCCTCTGAGGTCCCATAATCTCCTTGACCAGAAAATTTGGGACACCTCTGAATTATAGGATATTACAACACAGGTTCTCTTCTACCCTGAGTCCTTAATGACCTTGAAGGGCTAGGGCCAAAATATTCACTATCCTCATAGCCTTTCTTTTTCTCCAATTTTTGGTCTGTTAACTTACATTCTTAACCTTCCAGCAGAAAAGCTTTATGATACTATTACTTTATAACATAGGTACTTGAGCTTATCATCACTGGCTTTCTGAGTATCAAATATCTTTGACTTAGTTTGGGAATTGATATTTTCTGACCATCATTGATGTTCTAGTAATGTTCCATACAATGTGATATAAGCAGGTACACAATTTTTACAGATATTTGGAAGTTCAAGGAAATACAAAATGGTAGCCTGTCAAGACTATGGTATTTGGCCCAGTCTCTTATTTTCAAGTACTACTCTTGAGAGAATGACAGGAACTGAGTTTACACTGGGACCAGTACACATCAAAAAGACAAGAGTGACATGCATTCCAAGCATAGTTTTAATATTACATAGTGCTATGATTAATATGATGAACCTTTTGAAGGTTCTTGAGACCAATATCTGGTTCATTGTTTACATAAGCGCATGGTTTTGCTCTTGATAGGTTTTTCTCTTTTATCTGCTTTCCAGTCACTTCATTGTTTACTCCATAACACATTCAGCTGTGTTATGCCCTTACGTCCTTATTTTCTTTTTTAAAGTTCTTATATTAGGGAGACTATACAATGTTTACACATGTAGGTCTCCTTTATTTCACTGAGTATATGTTCAATATACATCCATTTATATATAAAGTCTTCAAACTTATTCTCTATTCACTCATGTTGCCATATCTATCACAATTTTATTCCTTTTGTTGTATGTATATCAGTAAATTTATCCTCATCTGTCGAGAGACATTTCTCTTGCAACCATTAGGAATAACAGTGCATTAAACATGGATGTGTAAGAACCTGGGCCTCTGCTTTTAACTCCTCTGGGGATACAAGATGTGACTGAAAAACGCAATGAATATTTAAATTTAATTTTTTTTTTTTTACTGTAAAACATATGCCACAATTAATCTCTTTTGAAATGCTAACCCCTTTGCCTTGAAGACCAGTCATCCTCACTACATTCAGCTTTGGAAATTACTGTTCATGAGTGCATCAGATATATAAAAAAAATATAGCAAATGCTGCGGAGGGCCATCCACTAGAATGGGAGCATCATGAAAAATTGGTGTGTCTTCCTCCGCCTTATTTACTGGATCATGTGGCATTATGTGACTTGTGGCTCTTCCCTAAGTCAAAATGAAGATGAAAGGTACAGTTTGAATTGATTTAGGACACAAAGGCAGCTCTAATAGCCTAGCCAGACACTCGCAAAAGATTTGCACAACTACTTAAAAAGTGCCAAGAAAGACACCATTTTACATTCCCACCAGCAATGTGCAAAGGTTTTTCCCATATCCTCATCAACAGCTTTTGTCCCTTGTTTGTACCCTAATAAGTATAGCGTCTTTACATCAGAAAGAACAATTATTTCTTTGTGCTAAATACCTTAAGTACTAATATTAAAGAATATCTAGCAAGGTACCTAGATGTTTATCATTAGCTTCCTGAAAATATGAACAACGGAAAAAGAACACTTTAATGCATCAGGGTTTCACTGTGCAACTTACACTTCTAGTGATTCTCCTGTTTTTAACCTCACTAGCACTGGGATTACAGACATGTGCCACCACGTCGACTCTGTCCTCAGTGTACCCCAGGGCTGGTGTGGCCTGTGGGAGCAGCCACATAATTCCTGTGCTTGTGAAAGCAGGTGCTTAATCTGCTGAGCTATCTTGCCAGCACTGCTGTGCATTTTTAAAGATGGGCACCTTCATGTATGCCTTGGCTACCCCATAGCCTTCTTCATCTTGCGAAGCAGATGACCTTACAAATATCTTCGAGGGCTGGAGATATATCTCAGTGGCACAGTGCCAGCCTGGCAAGAAAAATGCCATGAGTTTGATACCCAGTTAAAAAAAGACCCTGCACAAAACAAGAAAACCATGTCATTGTAAAAACATTTCCCACCATCAGACTTAGACAGAGCCTCAGAATTATAGCCTATTTCATTTACTCAGGTAGCTGCAAGTATGATCCATTCCACTGCTTGAAAAAGCAGTGTTTTCCCTAATAGTAAGACCATTAATAGTCATAGGGGCTTTTTAAAGGTTTTGTGTGTGTGCAGGGTCTCACTATGCAGTTCAGACTCATAGTGATCTTCCTGATTTCTGTCTTCCCAGTGCTGGAATTACAGGTGTACACCACCATGACTGGACTCCATCGCTGGCTTAGCGCACCCAGGGGGCGGGGCTGGTGTAGCATGCAGTGCCAGGGCATCAAACCATCATCCATGTGCTTACTTAATCAACAACTTAGTCTGCTGAGCCCTCACAGGGACTGATTTTAAGTCAAACAAATTCACTTATTAATGTAATAAAGTGCAAATAAGTAAAATGAGATCTGAGTCTTTAGTGTTGCTGCAGATTTAACTTTATTGGATTTTAAAACACAAAAATTGTAAAACACAGTATCTAAATAACATCTGAGGACTGTTCAAATGGGCACAGTATCTTCTTACAAGCAATTTGAAAGAAGACCATGTTTTAGTAAGAATCTAGTATCATAAGGGCTAACACACATGAAGTGATCCTTCAAATAATTGCCTTCTTATCTAAAGTACACTTAGTTTTCTAAATTTCTATATTCTTTTCCCAGTGAACATCTTAATGGCATTTAATACAAATGGCTAATACTTTTACAAATGATTTTTATAGCTTATTAATATTACCTATGTTGTAACAATAAACATATAGCACCATTTCCCCCTCAAAGTTCTACCCTTCAAAGACCAAAATAGAACTAATGTGCCTTACAAAATGTATGAAAATAAATGGTATGGAATGAAGAAAATTAGCAAGAAAGATTGCATAGGATAGAGAAAGTCCCTGCATGGAAACCAATCTACTGATTGTTTCTTATCACCTGAAGAGCAAGCTGAGAGGTACTGGTGATAGCAAATGATGCACATATTTTTGTGTAATAACATCTAACTATATTCATAACTCACTCTTACCTCTGGCAGTGCAAAGTACCACATTAAAATAAAAAAGAAAACACTTGTGTATACCTACAAGAATAGAATAGTATATAAATATGGTAAAGTATCCATATGAAAAATAAACACATACAATAAAATATATATCTCTTAAAAATCTGGACACAGATACAGAGATATGTGAAATGAATGCCTAATGTCCAAGCTTAGCAAAAATATAGGTTTACATATATGTACTTTAGTGAAAAATGTACTTCTACTCCACCTAAAACCTCTCTTGTATTACAAATGCCTGCACAAAATGTCAATCTACCAGTTCTGTTTCTAAAAATTACTTTTAAAAACCAGGTAAGAGCCGGGCGTGGTGGTGCACGCCTGTAATCCCAGCACTTGGGAGGCTGAGGCAGGAGGATCGTGTGAGTTCGAGACCAGTCTTGGCTACAAAAGTGAGCTCAAGGCCAACCTGAACCGCATAGCGAGACCCTGTCTCAAAAAGCCAAAAAAAAAAAAAAACAGGTAAGAATACTATGAATGCTAATAAGCTTGCTTCTTCCTTTAAAAACAAACAGCCAAAGAACTAGTAACAGTCTCAAGGTCCTGAGCTCAAACATCAGTACCAGAAAAAAAAAAAAAAAAAAAAAAAGCAAAAAACTAATAACAGAAAGCAAAATAATTTATAGGGCTATTTCTTTTCTAGAAATTCTTAAAACATGAACAGAACACTATAGAATCAGAAAATATTTGAGGATAAGACAATAGCTACCAGTATATACTTATACATTTTCTTCTGGGGAAAAATTCTCATGGATTTAAATATAGAAGCCATTAATACTCTTAATATTTTCCTCTTTGGGATTTAGCTGTTTTGGTTCTGAATATAAAGATTAGGCCAAATGAAATAAAGATACAAATGAACTACCAATTTGAGTATGCTAATATTAGCACATTAAATGGCTTTTCAAGAAGTAGACTGGAATGTTAACTAATTCTGCAATTCTGTCATAACTTTTATATAGAAACTTTCTACAAAACAAAAACTGCTAAAAAAAAAAACTTTTTAAATTAAAATGTTATCAGTACACCTGAGAATTATGTCCAATCTAAACTGATTTTTTCAATTATATTTTCCTTCTTTAAGCTTTTCAATGTAGTAACATAGCTTTATGGCTGGTCCCAGCTTCAGCCCCATATACTTCATCATTGTTTCACTCTTGAGTAGAAGCAGAGCTTTCCCATCAATCTCCTACAAAGACAAGAGAATTGTAATAATTAATAATGTTTTCATATCTGTCAAAACATTTATTCATAAAAATTTATAACATAAGGGCTGGGGAGACAGCTCAGTAGAGTAAGTGCTTGCCTGGCAAGAGCAAGGTCATGAGTCTAATCCCCCACACCACCAAAAAAAAAAAAAAAGTAAAAGAATTTATAAGAGAGCAGCTGTATGAGACCTATTCTATTCCAAATCTATAGTGTGAATATATATTTAATTCCTGAAAGTTATTAGAATAATTTGTATGGTAAAGCTTCATGTGAAAATGTATAATTTCTTTCAAATTTTAAAAGGAAATTTAAATTTAACATAGTGCCTTATATGAATGTTTTAAGAATCAAAGTAGCTGATCTTACCCCAAATCTTACTCAGTAAGCCTGTTTATTTATCTACTATCCTGGCACTTCTCTCAGGCAGGTATCATTTTCCCCAGTTGATTCTTATACTGAATACATTTCATAAAAAAATTTACAAAAATATAAGTTTTCGTCATCTTATATTTGAATAACTGGACTGGTAAATGGTTACTGTATATGAATGGCGGAAATGAATCTCAGATAATCAACTTTCTTTACTTTTTCCTTTTGAGACAGGGTTTCATCATGTAGTTTAGACAGCCCTTTAACTCACTAGGTAGCCCAAGTTATTAGCCTTGAACTCCTGGAAATCCTCTTACTTTAGCCTTCCAAGGGCTAAGACTACAGGCATGTCACTAAGCCCAGCCAGTCATTAACTTCCTAAAAATGGCTAGGAATATGCCAACATTAATGCACACTATAAACATCCTAAATAGAGTTAAGTCTATAAATTGATCAGTTAGTTGTTGGAAGTTGGCTAGATGCTAAAATTGATTTTCTGGGCCCGGCAGGATGGCTCAGTGGTCTAAAGCGCCTGCTTGGGAAAGCTTGGGTGGCTTCAGGGACCGCGGTTCGATCCCGGGCACCACATGCTGTGCCAGCCCTGCCCTCAGAGCGGGCTGAGCCGGCCATAAAAATGAGTGAATAAACAAATAAAGGTTCTGAAACAAGAAAAAAAATTTAAAAATTCTTTAAAAAAAATAATAAAATAAAATTGATTTTCTTAACACTATTAAAAATGGTATATCAGAAATTAAGATTGCTAATTTGATAGTAGAAAATATGGAAAATACTGCTTAACAGTCACAAGGCCTCCTAAATTAACTGACTTATGTATGAAAACATTATTTGGTATTAATTTCTGTTTAAAACAAAGACGTACTTAATCTTACACAGTTATTGGATTTATTAGGCTACCTTGTTTGTGGCCACCCTCTCCTAACTCATGGTCCAAGGGCCAAGAAGGGACCACGCTAGGGAGAGGGAGGTCCTTTTTATGTCATTACATAAAGGGTAGTCCAATGGAGGGTGGTGATGTTGAATCATCATGTCTTGAGAACTTAAGGCAGTTTAATTATTAGGAACCAGGGATCGAAGTCAGGATCTTGCATTTGCCAGGCAGGCAATTGTGCCCCTGAGCTATCTCCCTGGCCCTGGATACCCATCTTAAAGAACACATCACTAACCATCTCTTAGAAGACCTAATATTGGGCAAAACAATCTTTCTCGCAAAAGGAAAGAAATCAATTGGGAGGGCTCCCCCACCATCTACACAACTGATTATCCAATAGAAAGCCCTGCATAGAGGTCATTCAGAGAGGCATTATGACAGCAGGAAAACCAAACCAAAAGATACATTACATGTTGCCTGAAGAGGTCTGCGAGGACATCTGATATCTGAGGATCTATAGCTTTTATAAACTGTATCACTTCATCCACAGACCAGGTTGAAGGGTCCTTAGATAACTCTGGTTTCAGGACACTGGGGTCAGGTACAGCTACATGAGCTGGAGCTTCAATGGGGGGAAAAAGAACATATCATACTAGACCTGATCATTATCCTGAAAGAAGAGATGTTAAATAGGGAGCAATTGTCTCATTATTGAAAACTTCTCTTAAAAACTCAAACAAGGACTCAAGATTCCAACTGTTAAAATATAATGAAATATATAAAGATGATCTGAAGATAACAAGAGTATCCCATTGGATCTCTCCCAATTTTCAAAAGCAGCTGCAGAAGTTCCCCTTAAGATTCAAACATCAAAAAACACTGACAGCCAATCTGAAACCTCTTTGGCCATAAGCAAATAAAAAAGATCGGTCACTGGAGTTACTCTCTTAATTTGTTTCAATCAATTTCATTGTGTTAATCATTCTCCCTCATCTAAGTAAGATTTATTTTACTAGCTCACATTTAATTTTATGATTGCTTATATTTGTGTGCATGTGCAGTGATGGCGATGGAACCTAGGTCTTTATACCTGCTAGGCAGGCTCTACCACTGAGCTACACAGTTAGTCCTAAATTTGCTCACTTTAATCAACAAATGTCAATAATCCCCTATCCTGAAGAACCAAGTTTGTTGTTTCACCAAGTCTTTCGCACACATTCAATGTATGTATTTTCTAGCACCCAGTTTACTCTTCAGATTTCTGTCCTCTTTGGCTTAAACAATCTGCATTTTAAAGAAAATAAAGTAGGTCAAAATAAGGCAATATTTTATTTAATTTCTCCTTCATGTTTAGTTACACAGCAACAGACTTGTTTTGTCTGAAAATTTTTATGTATAATAAAGAAATAACTTTATTAAACAAGTGGCTGTATTCTCAGCTACTTGGGAAGCTGAAGCAGGAGGATTCAAAGTATGAAGCCAGCCCAGAAGCTTAGTGAGATACTTCCTCAAAATAATACAGACAGAACTTCCTGTTCCAGCCCAGACCCAAATCGCACCGCTGGGAGCTGAGCCTGCGCACCCACCGCGGGTAAGCTCCCTGCGCCCCTCTGCCTGGCCTCTGTGTTTGACTATATATGTATCTGTTTCCTCTTAGTCCAGAGAGAAGTATATTATTTCCTTTTTTTTCTA